>BMAV01016727.1:31647-56191 GCA_019973955.1 Trichonephila inaurata madagascariensis | reverse complement strand
TAGATTTTTGCTCCTCGTAAGTTATCTCATAACCCTCACTCCAAGTCCTTTTCCTTTTCTTTGTTTTTCCTTTCAGAGTGTTGGTTACCAGAGAAGTTATAGCGCTATAATTTGGGATATAATGACAATAGTACCCCACTAGCCCAAGAAATGACCACGCTTGAGTTTTTGAAATGGGCTGAGGAAAATTTATTGCTTTTATTTTCAGATCACTTGGGGATCTACTTCTCGAACCTATTTCATGTCTCTGAAGCAAAACCTCCAGTGCGAACTTACCTTTTGACGGTATCAAATTTCAAACCAACCCTTCTTGTACCATGTCAATATGCTCTACGCGATTTTTCCAAATTTTTGACAATAGCTATATCGGACATGTAAGATAAGGCAAACTGCTTTAACCTTTCCAAAACCAGGGCCATTAATTTACAACCATAAGAAGACGCGCATACTAATCTAAACATCCTTTTTTTTAGTTATGTAAATGCCAAATGGCATAACGTAAGCGGCATACTTCTGATAACTCGGTGTGAGAAAAATTCGAAAATACCCCTTCGACAAATCTAGTACAGTGACCCATGATGTTGCGCTTACATTTTTTGCAGTATATTCCATATTTGGCAATGGATAAAACTCAGCTCCTGTCACCTGGTTCAAAAGCCTATAATCAGGAGTCGGGTGTGGGTATCTAATGGAGTTTTCTAAGCAATTAACGGGTGATGTGAAATTGGAATGCCCTATCTTGATTACGCAAATCTAAAAAACGCTTTTTTCACTCTTAAATTATTAGTTAACCTATGAGACATACGGCAAGGCTTAGTTTTAAACTTCTTTTCTATAATTAATTGAATATCCCTCTAGATTAAGTTTGTCACCCCAGGATCTGGTGGAAACCCTTCCTTATTTTTAATAATAACCTTTTTTAATTTATCAGTTTGATCAGGAGATAATTTAATCTGCGATTGAATTTCCCTTAGCATATCCTGATAATCAAATTTCATACCCTGCTTTTCCGCATACGGAATTTCACCATCTACTTCTATTTCATCTCAGCTATCTTCTAGGACTAATTCCGGCCTTCTAGGATACAGCTTTATTAAATTTACGCAATAAGTGATACTACGTTCCCTTTTTCCAGGTAAATCTACCTCATAATTAGACTCTAAAACACTATTTATCACTTTACCCGTCCCTAAGCAATGCATATCAATTTTATTCTGTTTGGAGGTAGCCAACGCCATTAATAAATCACCTCCCACAATTTTCCGATCAACTGCAGGGTGAGCGTACTATGTTTTCTCTTTTTGTTGTCATTATTTTATTCTAGCCATCGTAAGATCTTGTCAACTTACGCTAGACGAGTATACTCATCATGACACAAAATCCTGCAACTTCTCCATGATGAGTATACTCGTCAATTGCAGTTAACTCGTTAAAATATTGATCAAAATGGGAATTTAGACTTAAAATTATCACATGATATAAATTATTTAGTTTGGTATTTTTAAAATTAAAAATGAAGAACATGCAAAATCAAAACAAATATAAAAATAAAAAAAAAGTTTCTCTAATTTAAAAAAGTTAAAACCGTAATATATTTCCGAAAGCAGTTCCGCTTCTCAAAACGTTATTGTAGGATAAGAACCTTTATTGGATTGCAGCATAGCAGCATAACATAGACATTTATATTAAAAATTGTGATTTCTACTTATTTCACGCAATATTAACAAAACCTTTTCATTCAATAGCGGTAAAAAATTTAAAATTATTATTTCAAATATAATAAACTTTTGGTCCTATGCGTTGAAGCAATCAATATGTATGAGTTCCTTGTTTTATCTAAAGTATTTGTTGAAACATATATAAATTTAAGATTCATGATAAATAAATGCAATTTTTAAACTGTATTCTAAATTTCGTAATATTATATATGACTTAAAAGAAGGTGGACGTAACTCCTTTTTTGCTACACAAATATAGGACCTAATTCGCATGGTTTTTCACAGTGTTTCATGTAATGTATCAATTGTGTAAAAATAAGTCGTATGTAATAGGAACTCTATTATATAGTATAATGAATAAAATGAAAGAAAAATTGCCGTTACAATGCAAATAAAGCAGACTTTTGGGAATTTCTTTGCAATAATTTCTTTTTTTCTTAATTCTCTTTGAAAACGTCACTAAGTTAGGTGATCTACTATTTTCGTTCATATTTTCAATACATAAAAAGAATCACACCGTAATAAATGTTATTAACAGAGTGAAATGGAATGAACTTTAACACTAGACAGTCGAGGATTCCGATTGCCCTTAAACGTCGCCTGGTATCGTTTCGACACACCGCGATATAAAAAGTATAAAATAATTATAATAACTAAACATTTGCACGACTACTGTTCAGTAGGGTTTAGTTTTAAAACTTTTTAATATTATTTAGTGTAATTATATTATGTATTATGACCCTTTATATCATAAAAAACTGACGATGACATTATGTTTCGCGAAGCTTGTTGGAGCACTGTTTGTCGCAAAACATTTCGAGTCGCAAATCTGCCAGGAACATTACTATTATGCGGTATCCATTCTGTGCCATCCCTAGTGACATATATATCAAGATTTACTGGAATATTATCAATTACATATGGATTTTCTTTAGATTCGTCACAGTCACTTTCACTCAATCTTATATCTTCATCGGAATCTAAATTAGAGCAAGACAGCCCACACACACACACACACACCACTATCCGTCAGCTCTGCACAAGGTTCAAAAATCGAATTAATTTCTCTTTTATGAGCAAATAAGCAAATGCTATGTAATGAAAGACTTAGACACAACCATTTTAATATGACTGAATCATTTCCGCTGTGAACCCAATAACACTGCATTCAAGGTCAAATAAAAGTGCAATGTTACTTCCGGAAGTTTGTTTTACTATTTACTTAGTGATCTACCTTTTGCTGTGCTACAGCTATTTAAATGATAAAAGTTACCTTTGTGTCGAAATGACACCAGCAAACGTTCTAGGTATATTTAGCTGTAAAATCTCTCCTAATTAACCTAGAACCACAAAACTTTTTCTGTGTAATCACCATGAAATATGATTAAAAATCATGAAAAATTATCAAACTCTCTACAAAAATGCGGAAAGGGGAACAAACAAAACATGCTCAGATGTCCAATCGACACCGACGGACGTTCTAGTTTTACAGGGGAACTGTTATTCGAGGCAATTAACTAGAGACTGGAAGGGTCACAAAGAACTTCTGGCGTTTATGGTTACATCTTTTCTCAGAAGGGAAAACAGCTTTCGAATCTTTGCTGACCATGAATGCACGTGCGATCTTTTAGATGTTTTAGAAAGAACCTTTAAAAGGCCATGTAAAAGCAAGACAAAAATCTATTATTCTCTTTCATTGGACCATCACAGGATAAATTTCCGACTAAAGGTCAAGCCTTCTTGTAACTTCTTTATATAAAGTCAGTCACTCAACAGACCAAGGGATGGTGTCATTTGCAAGCAAATAACATTTCGAATAAATTTTTCCCATTCTAAATAATATCTGTATTTTACTTCAAACGATCTTTCTACCGAACCGCTTAGAATTGGAATTTTTTAGAACCCTTTCCAAACCTATACCAACCCTTACCTTCTCACTATTTTGAGTAAAATGATATTAGTTTTTAAAAGTTTCTAATTGAGAGAACTGAGACGTAGAATTCACATGGAAGAATTTTAACCGTTTAATTATTGGCCGCACTCGCGCGCACGAGTTTGTGTGTGTTTGTGTGTAAAAATAACATTCTTTAAAAAAAGTTACAGAAGAAATTATTCAGAACTAAAGAAGATTCATAGTTTTTAATACTCTGCGCTTTTTTTAGATCGCTTTGAAATATCAGTGTAATTCTTTTATGGTATTTCATATAGTCTCCATTAAAATAAAAAAAATTTCACATTTTTTTTTTTTTTTGTGTGTGTGTTTGTTTTACTTAATTTATTTATGTTAACACGTATTGTTTGGGTTACTTAAATTGTAATTTATTCTAATTTTTATCACTAAGTTGAAATGTAAGCAATTAGTGATTTGTTAATTTTTAGTTCTGTGTATTTATAAAAGTAATAGAGTTACTTGAGTAAAAACAGTATTTGTATTAATAAATAGCGTTTGAGTGTTAATAATAGATCATACTGCGTTTTTTAATCTAATATTTCTGATGAAATTATTTTCTTAATTATTTTTAAAGCTCCTACATATAAGTATTAAGACAAGAAAACTGTATGAAAAAACTTGAAACTATTCGCATAGCATTTTCTTTACAAACACCAAAAATGTTGTATCACAGCATTGTAAACTATTATTATTTGAAGTAAAAAACATTGCTTAAAAAATTGCTACTCTTCCATTTAAAAAAAACCCTTAGAACATTTTATTCTTGCAATCAATTACACAAAAGGTTCCTTTTCTTTGTTCTACATTTAATTAATGTCTGCCATGCTGAAACCCGAATTTCCCTGCTTTTATTATCTCTTAACATATTCAAATCTTGTAAAAGGCAATACAGAATGGAAACTAATTTTTTGCTTAAAAAAGACTAAACCCTTTTAATTATTCATATGCATTTAAATAAAACCTGATTTTCCATTACATCCATCTGAAATCCACCCTTAAAACGTCTACATAAGTTCCCTTTAAAAAACTGATGCCGAATATAAGGACAGTGTTACAGTTAAAAAGTGGTATTATGTATTAAAATTAATCAACTTTCTTATTTTCTTCAAGTATAAAATAATTAAAATTTCTTTGGAAAAAAATTATGCATTAAAGGAAATTCAATTTATCAAATTGAATACTTTATCATATTGACAAAACGCGAATAGAATATATCAATCACTGAAAGACTTAACTTAATTTTTAAAAAACTTTTAAGTTTAACTATAGTTTAAAGCGAGTTCTAAAAGTTGAAATTTAAAAATATTGATTTTGATGTAGAGATGGAAATGATCGTTAATCGTAACTCACTTTAGCTCCTTTCTTCTTTAATTTTTGTTAAAATAAATTTTAGCAGTAAAGGGTTCATTTCATTTTCTTTAAATTGCATTGAAAAAAACATTAAATATTATTTAAATTAGAATATTATTATGAATTTTTATAATTATTGAATATAATGTTTTTAATGTGTGTTAATAATTTATTACAATTTTAATAAATTTCTGCAAGCTCTTTTAAGGTATCCGAATACGTTCGGAACCTTAGTTGCAAAAGCGCAAAAATGGATAAATTTCATTTTATTTAGTGTCACTTAGATTCGAATACACGTATAAAATTGTTTTAAGGACATTTTGACAAAAAGAAACTATTTAAATACAATATTTTGGCAAAAAATTAACTTAGAATAACCTTTTTTCAAAATGTTCTCCTTTTGTGAAAAATGCTTCTATTATAATAATATTTTGCCTGAATATAGCTCAAACCTCTATACAGAGGCTCAATTATGATTTTTAGAACATTCACATTATTTTCAGAGTTACAACCCATTAAAATAATTATCGGCGGTTTTTTTTCTTAAAATTTCTCCCCTCTGTTGTCGTAAAACATGGATAAACCTACTTCTAAATTATATACTTCAAAAATTCTAGTTGACCCTCTGTACATAAGTCTGAGCTATAGACAGGCAAAATATTATTATAATAGACGCATTTTTCACAAAAGGAGAACATTTTGAAAATTGGTAATTTTATGTTAATTTTTTGTCAAAATATTGTGCTTAAATAATTTTTTATTGTAGTACTATTCTTAAGACAATTTTATGTACATTTTCTAATCTAAGTGGCACTAAATATCATAAATATTATCCATATATACGCTTGCAAAATCACGGTTCCGAACATAGTCGAATACCTTAAACTCTTATCAATTTGATTGAAGTCAAAAACATTATTATATCATTTTTAAAGAAATCTTAACTATTTCCCTTTCACTATTTAAGAGTGGAAAGTTATCATTAAACAACTTCTTTGATGTTTATGATTTTCTTGAAGCTGTTTTTTATTCAAATTAAAATCTAATGAAATACTACTAATATATAACGTTTATTTATTAGAATTAATTATTTTAGGTATTAATTCAGCATTTGTCTCATTATATTCACGATACTCTGTAATTTAAAACAAAAGAATTTTGTAAATGAATTTTTAAGAAAAATTTTAAAGTAATTTTGATACAGCGTGAAAAATATATCTTATTTAAAGAATAGCTTAAAAAAGAATCAAAGAAAGAAAAGAACAAACTTTTTATTTAGAATGATTGTTATAGGTTGTTTTTCAAAGATGAGGACGACTCAATTTCGCAACACTCATGCGAAGTGAGGTTTAATAATCTATGCGTGTGAGTGAAAAACAAGTCGATAAACTTTAAATTAATAATGGGATACAAGATTTCAGTATGTCAACAATTATTGTAATCATTTTAATTATTCATGTATTGATTTGGAAAAGTAATATATTTCTCTCTTATGACTTTAGATACATTTATATATTTCTATTTTAAAGCACATACTATAAAAATATATAACACTTTAATAAACTCATTTCGAATTAAAATACCTGAATAGGTCCTCAGATGTGCATGTTCCGTTTACCATTTACAAAACACATTGAATTTATTTTATAAGTTTCATAAAATAAAAAGTATCACCATTCTAAATCCTCAAAACTTTCAAATGAAGTCTTTTCGCTTCTTCAGAAATATAAAGGAGACAGATTAAATATGATCCCTATTATTTTATTTTGAGTTTAAATTAAGAATTTTTCAGCTATATAAATATTATTTTATTCTATACATTCAATCAAATCAAAGAAGCAACATTACCATATGATAAAAAATTCAAGTTTGTGAAACATTTTTGTTATCGAAGTTTCACAATATTTTACAAAAGCGTCCTAAGAAAATAGTACAAATCCTCGAAAAAATTATAAAATGTTCATTTTTCTTGGCACAAGAAATGTTCTTTCTTTTTAATTTCTCTTACCTTAAAATTATATCCTTAAGTCAATAATTCAGTGGAAACCAAATTTATTTTATAAACTACATTATATTTCATTTTTTGAAAAATTCTTTAATTCCTCTTCAAAAAATGTTATAAAACAATCGAAACTGAAATTAATTTACAATTCAGCATTTCATTTGGCGTGATTTCGTGAATAATTTATAAAAAATTCTGAAAAATATCACGAAAAAATTCGAGTTAACAAACAAAAACTCAATAAAAAAAATTTCTTAATATATTTATAATTAAAATTTAATCAAAAGCCTCTTAGTTTTAACGTTAACAGCTATTTAGAAATTCAAAAATAGTGTAAATATATTTCTTAACATTTGAGTATCAAGTAATTAAATTTTTTCTCCCATATACCAATATTTTCTTCTTTTCTTTTCTAAACCTTTTTCTCTAATGATCTACGAAAAATCTTTAAAGTGTACATCAGCAAATACACTTTTCTGCGTGGCATCAATATCCAAAGACTGCGAAGTATTCGCATTTCAAACACTTTTATGAAGGTCACAGGTGCTGTACGATTAAATGGATTTTGTCACGCATATTCACAAGAAAAAAAGCAATTTTGTTGCAATTTTTTGTTTACTAATTGAAACAAAGATCCATAAATCAAAATAAGCATTTAGATTTTTTCCTTGATTTAATCATTTGTTAATACTGAATTGGTTAAAAATTTAATTAGAGATCATTGATTTTACTGGCATTCATTAAATTAAAAATTTTCTGTTTTACTCAGAATTAAAATAGTCTCTGCTAAAATTTTAAATCTAAATACGCATTTCCCTAACTTAAAATAAAAAAATCCTTAATGTAAAGATCCTTCGAAAATTACAATATTAAAATCGATTTAATTTTTTAAAAAATAAAAAAAACTATGTTTCTAAGCTAAAAAATCAAGTGTATGATTTGTATGTTAAATTTTGTGATAAAAGAATTCAATCTGCTTAAGAGACAAAATACAACATTATTAGTGTTTTAAAATAATACTTTCACAGCCCGTAAGTCTTAGTTAAAAAAAAAGACAGTTTTTAACAATATACACTATTTTAAAGGGGGGGAATAAAAGTATAAAGTTTTTTTATGCTCTTGACATGAAAATATTTTTGATTATTTACTTATAAATTATCATTATTTTAACTTAAAATTTGATGGTTAGTATAAATCTCAAAGTGCTTTTAAAAATATCGAAAAGAAGTATTACAATAAAGTAACGCATTTGAGAAATAATGCATGCTGTATCATGACTTGTTCGCAGGTTTTAAAATATCAAAATAATTCTTCAGATAGAGTAAATTATTTTCTTAAAATATTATTTATAATTTTTAAAACATTTGGAAGTAAAAAAAGGGGGGTAGAATTGAAAAGTAATAAAAGTAAAAGTAGTAAAAGAATTGGATATTTATAAGAAGTTTTGTGGATAAAATAATTAAGACTGCCTAAAGATTCCGTACAGTCGGGGTTTAAATTTTAATCCATTTTACATGTGACTTTCACTTTGCATTTTTTTTTCTTGTAAGAGATTTGAGAGATATCTGCCATTATAAATTTTGTTTCAAATATATTCCGAAAATGTTTAATTTGAAATGTATTTCTTACGTTTACACTAAAAAACTCTTAAAATTTATAAGTCCGTGATTATTATAATTTTAAATCTTAAATACCCTTTAAATGATGAATATACCATCAATTAAAAACATAATGGAACATAATATAAAAACATGTTCATTATTATGTTCCATATGTTTCAAACATTCTAAATTTCATTAATATAACATTGCTTTCATAACATATCATATAAAACTAAAAACATTTTAACGATTTGTGTTAAGAAAAATAAATTTCCTGTTGCCTATTTCAAAGTTTGCTTCTTGGTTAAAAATGTAATTAAACTTATTTCAAAAAAATTATCACACCAACAATCTTCTCAGTAAATTATATTAATAATACATATATTTAGCATAAAGTAAAATTATAAAAAAATCTTTCTCTATATGTGAAAATAATCTTACTAATAAAATGCTATTTTTGCAGTTTCCTAGTTGTTTTAATATGTAATTACAAAAAAAAAAAAAAATTTAATTAAAGTTATAGCAGTAATAGATTGCAAAAAAAAAGTATTTTTCTGGATGTAGAAGTTAACTAAAACTATATATATAACGCTAGGAATTAATAATTTAATGCACAATATAAAATATACGGAAGCTTCATAAAAGTAAATTAATCAATTTAATGTTCAGTATTTTGATAAATGTATCCCATCTACTTAATTTCTCTCATAAATGTATCGTGTTACGGTAGTACACAGCGGTTATGGTTGAAGGATCGAAGCCGGCGTTGCTTCTGCAGGGGCAAAAGTTCAAATCCTGATATAATTGGTCACTACCGTGTGGAGGTGAAGGCGTTCGTTAAATTTACAAGGGCTTAAAGTCTTTACGTTGAAGTAAAATAGAAATTAAGAGAGTGGGAGGCCATCTTAGGAGTTGTCCTCGTCACGTGATCAAATTTTGAGGTCCAGTGCCAGTAGGCTTCGTGATGCTTTGAAGTACGACTTTAAAAAAAATGCCTTAACCCAAGAATGTGACAATTATGAAAATTAATGTTGGAGTCAAATCGCGTTTTTTTTTTTCTTTTCAATTCCAACATCAGGTACTATCATTTATGTTTTTCTGAATAAAAATTAATTTTATTTCTTTTTTACTATATATTTTCTCTTAATTTTTCCTTTGTCCTATAGCAATTAACAGCTATGCAGCTTTACAAAATAATTCTAAATAAGGTACCAATATTTTCAAAACTTTTTCAAAAGCATGCAAATTACTACTCTTTTCAATCTTTCATTGGATCTCTTGCTGCTTACTTTAGCCTTTACACACAGATATAGATACAGATCATTGTATACATTACAGCATTATGAAATGTAATTTTAATGAGGGTTGTTAAAATTAAGTTAATATCAATGCAAAAATATTATTCTAAAACTAATATGTAAGAGAAACAGACTATAAAATATTTTATACTTGTAAGAAGTAATTACTGTAAACAATGCAAATAAATAATGCATTTCGCGTGATATTTTTCAAAAACTAAATGTTGATCAAGACTTATTAAAAAAAAAACTTAAAGAAATTATACCTTTTACTTAAAAATTACGTACTTCATGCAAATTAAATTTTGATTTTGTTTTTTGAAATTTAAATATTTAAAAATACTGTCATAGCATTCACAATTATTTTAAGCAAAAATGGGATTATAGATCTTATTAAATTTTTTTGCAAACGTAATTATGAATGTTATTAAATAATTATATATACTTTTGCAAAAAAAATACACATTGATTCATTGACAAGAAATAATTAACTAAAAACTTCAGAATATTTCTTTCACAATTTTTATATAATATTCTATAAATATATTAGATGAGGAAAGGAAACAAGTAATTATTTAAATGAGATTCAGTGCATTTGAAAACTTTAACTCATGTTTATATAACTTGTATTAAAGGACATTAATTTTGATTACATAGGACATAAATTTTATTTCAGTCATTCAGATCTGAAATAAATAGTCAAGCACTTCTACCAACTAAGAGTTGATTGAGAAAATATTTTAAAACCACACATAATTACTAATCATAATTTACTTACCCTGTTTTCTCTCAGGTTTACTTGCAAAATGTATATTTTCTGAAAATAATAAATAATTTCATTTTTTTAATCTACATTTTACCTGTTTTTGAAACCTTTCTTTACTATCCTAATTATTACCATTACACACTGCGTATTCCATGTAAACGTTCCTTTCAGGTCGAATGCAACCGACTGTCACATATTTCAAACCTCTGCGCTGAAAAATTTCTTGAAAAAATTAGAGAAGTAGAGCGACATCTATGAAAGCATTTGCTAACTAAATGCAGCTTAAATCTTTCAGAAAATTTAATGCATATATACATACTTATGTATGTTTGGTGTGTATAAAGCTGCATTGTTGTTTACATTTCTAGAATACGATTTTTCTTCTGTTTTTTAAGGGTTAAGTAGCTTTAATTGTTCTGAAATTAAGAAAGAAATCGTTTCAGATATGAAAAACATAGAAGGTAAACATGTAATCCAAATAATTCAGGAAGGGTATAATTTGCAAAAAAGAGAATTAGACTATTTTCTTTTAATTATAGTTTTTAATATAACGAAAATAATTTTCTGTGTTAAAATTGTACGACTTGAGGTGACTGCCTACCTTGAAAATGTCGTTTTTCTTCTACATAAGGCATTTTTTTTTCAAAATAGTTTGAACATTTTTCTTTCCAAAACAGTTTTTCTTTTCCTTTTACGTGAAATAGAAATAAAATTATAGGGATTTTAAAAGACATCACTCTATGCAAAAAAAGGCAGTAAGATAAAACTTTAAAGGAGTTTTTCTCAAAATTATGTTTCCGAAAGAAACTCTTATCAAATACATGATATCTTAAAACCCAAACCAGATAACGTTTTGAAATTTTGTGGGAATGTTTATTATACTATTTTTCCTAAAGTGGACCATAAGTTTAGTTGTAGGTTAAATATTTTTTCATTTAGGGTAGTTTTAATAAAGAAAAAACTTTAAAAATATCAAATTTTCATATTATTAAATATAATTGTCTTTTATATTATTATGTAATATTTCTATTAGATTTTGGTTCGTTTTGAAGAGCAACATAATATGTATGTTATGTATAACGAAAATTATGATAATTGTATTAGAAATTTTTATACAGCGTTATCCGTTTCATTAAAAATTTAGTAAAATTTCCTTAAAAACAACCAATTTTTCTAAAAATACAATATTTATTTAAAAAAATTTATGTATTTACATATTTTTTTTTTATTTTTCTTTCTAAAAACACTCAATTTGTTTCAAAAATTTGTTTTTATAAAAAAAAATTGGCTTCGAAGGCTGGCACAGTCACCTTGAGTTCTATAAGAATCTTGCATCTATTTAAGAATATGTTTTAGAGAGTGTGAAGCTGTATGAGAGGGCATAAGTTGAATCAACCAAGGTGGATTTATCTTTAATGATACATTTCAATATTTAATGAAGTAAAAAATAGTCAGAATAAATGTTATAATTTACATCTCACAATAATTTGGACTTTTATTAAACTAATCTGGAAAGTTCTATTTAGAAGAATGTATCATTTAGATCCAACGTGTTCATATCTAAGCAATACAAGAAGTAAATTGAGTAAGACACTGAATACTTATTACACTGAAGCATGCTATGTTGAATACTGAGTTTTAAGGTATCCGACTACGTTCGGAACCATGATTTTAAAAAAGCGCATAAATGTATAATTGTCATGATATTTAGAGTCACTTAGATCAGAATACATGTATAAAATTGTTTCAAAGACATCATGATAAAAAAAAATTATTTAAATACAATATTTTGGCAAAACATTAACTTAGAATAACCTTTTTTCCAAGTGTTCTCCTTTCGTAAAAAATGCTTCTATTGTATTAATATTTTGCCTGTATATAGCTCAGACCTCTGTACAGAGGCTCAACTATGATTTTTGAAAATTTCACATTATTTTCAGAGTTACAACCATTTGAAATAATTATCGGCGAATTTTCTTAAAATTTATCCCTTCTGTTTTCGTAAAACATGGCTAACCGACTTCCAAGTTATGCACTTCAAACATTCTAGTTGAGCCTCTGTACAGAGGTCTGAGCTGAATACAGGCAAAATATTAATACAATAGAATCATTATTTACAAAAGGAGAACATTTGGAAAAAATGTTATTCTAAGTTAATTTTTTGCCAAAATATTGTATTTAAATAATTTTTTGTCATAATGTCCTTGAAACAATTTTATACATGTATTCTAATCTAAGTGACACTAAATATCATAAATATTATCCATTTACATGCTTTTGCAAAATCACGGTTCCGAACGTAGTCGAATACCTTAAGGGAAACTCAGTATTCCGCCCAAAATCTAGGTTCAACATATGGTTTTCAAGGAAAAACGCCTTTTTACTCAAAATTATTGCCCGCAATTATTAGCAGTTTCTTATTTTTACGTTTAAAAAGATATTACTTTAATTACGACAGAAGTTATTTAAGCTTTCTTAACATCATCTTAAATTTTTTTATTTTTATTTATTCCAGTGCTCATAGTGTTCCGAAGCAAGAAGCTAACTCGGAGATCATTTTTGAATAGATAAAATGTTTTAGCATTGACATAAGCCTGTATAGGATTATAAAGCATCTATCCATTTATCTTACAGCGTCCTTAAATTTTTGAATTATATTTTCATGCGTCATTTTTGTATTTAAACACGTAAAACTAAATATCATTTTAGCATTGCATTATAAGAAACGAAGTATAGGGATTATATTTAGTATTTAAAAATAAAAATTTATTCAAACATAAATTAGTTTAATTAAATATGTTGCTATCTAATTTATAAGCATTATAGAATAGTTATGCCAAAATATAAGTGAAGTACTTTTTTAAACCGAAAAATAACCTTCTAAATAGTAACCTTCTTCCTTCTTAAATAGTAGGGACTTAAGCAATCTTTAGTATTAATTACAAAAGGCTTTGACTAGTTAAACTTTTTTGTCCTAAAATTTGAAATCAGTAGAACTCTAGATGGAGTTTAAATATCTGTAATAAAGTTAAAAGACTATTTCCATATACGTCTACATATGCATATTAATTTCAATTTTTCTTTCATATTTTATTTTAAAAAACACATCTTTTTTGTAAGATATTGTTTTTAATAATATTTTTTAAAACAAAATATAAAAAAATGCTTAGTACTTGTACCATGTAAAATTACTGAGGTTTTTAAATAAAAATTCTTTTTAAAAATATAATTTGGAGTTTTTATTTCTTTTTTGTATTTTTAACAGAATATATAAGAACAAAGGTCTTTTAATACCTCATGAAACATTTATATTTATCTCATTGTAAAAATATCTCATTAACATTGAACAATGGTATGCTCTCAAGGTTAAAACTAAAATGTTCTTTTATTTTTATGAATCGCATGAGTGATCATTTTGTTATAAAACCCATATGATTTTTATTGGTATTTTTTACCATAATAAAATGGATTCTGATGCATTGACTTTTTTTGCAATCAATTAAAATACAAATATTTGCTTAGAATCTCATTACTTTCATAAATATATATATTTTAAGGGAACACGGTACGCGATTTAAGCAAAAAATTTTAATTTAAAGATTTTCAAAAATTGTTTTCATTGTTTCCTATGTGTGCATACTATGTAAAACAGATTTTGCGCTCAAAATTTCATGAAAAGCTAGCCATTTAATTTTTTAAGGGAAAAAAAATTTGTGAAGTGATTTTAAAATGCTACTCCTCCTACAAAAATTTATGTACACGCATGAGATTTGATTAATAAGTACGCCAAACTATGTATAACAAAAGTAGGTAAGGAATTTTTGATAACATGATTGTTATTCGTACAATACTTCTTTTTTTGAATGCTTATTGAATATTCCTTAAAAAATGTGTAAATTCTAAATTCAATTATTTTTAAAAAAATAAGTATTGCTTTGAAAAACTGCATACCAACTTTTATTCCATATGCTAATAAAAACAAGTGAAAAAAATTTCCAACAATTAGGCGCAATAGAAAAAAAACCTTAACATTTTAAATGTAAAAACACTAGTTATTTTATCTTTATGAAATAAGTCAGTTTAAAGTTTTGATTTGCCATTGGGACATAAATTAAAACCAACGTAAAAGCTATCATAATTCTACGTTTCTTAAGTTAAGAGCTTTCAAATTTTGTGAGGTTATAGAGAGAGAAAAGTATACAAAGAATAATTTAGGCTAAAAAAATTAGATTTGATTTTATTACCGATTTTTGTCTTTTGAATCGTACTGTGTCCTCTTAACAACTTCATGTACGCTTTTATACGGTAGAGTCCCGAACACTCAGCACTCGATAACACCCTGCAGTCCGGATTACTCGGCTACACACTTTCAGGTAAAAGATCCAAAACGATACCAACCAGAGTATTATATCTGTTTCAGAAATTGTTGCTGCTGTCACAGTTAATGAAAAAATGCCTAAAAATGATGAAGACTTTAACATTGAGGACACCGTACAAACTTCTACAGTATCACATAAGGAGAGACTAAAGGCTGTCGAAATCATCCTTCAGAATTTTGAACAAGGTGCGTCGGTAATGACTTACTGTTCCTTCGTCGTCTTCGTGATGAAGCAGCAAAACGCAGAGTGCAGTATAGAAGACAATAAGACATTTCATATTTCTTTTTAAAAAAAGCAGCCAGCTTTTGCAGAGTCGGCTATTTAATTTTCATTAAAGACAGATTTAAACTTTCACAAAGCACTTTTCTGAGGTGTGTCTGATCAAGTAAATTACTGTATACTATACATTCATCAATTTTCATTTTCATGTAGTATATGTTCCGGGCTTTCATAAATTACATACTTTTCCTTTGTTTAAGGTATCCGACTACGTTCGGAACCGTGATTTTACAAAAGCGTATAAATGGATAATATTTAAGATATTTAGTGTCATTTAGATTAGAAAATGTATATAAAATTGTTTTAAGAATAGTATTACAATAAAAAATTATTTAAGTACAATATTTTGACAAAAAATGAACATAGAATGACCCATTTTTAAAGTATTCTCCTTTTGGGAAAAATGCTTCTATTATAATAATATTTTGCCTGTATATAGTTCAGACCTCTCTACAGAGGCTCAACTAGAATTTTTGAAATATATAACATAGAAGTGTTTTTGGAGTTTTTACGACAACAGAGTGGAGCAATTTTAAGAAAAAAATCACCGATAATTATTTCAATTGGTGGTAACTCTGAAAATAATAAGAATTTTTCAAAATTCCTAGTTCAGACTCTCTGGTGAAGTCTTTACTTTGTATAAGCGAAATATTATTATTTTAGAAGCATTTTTTTAAAAAGGAGAACATTTTGAAAAAAGATTATTCTAAATTGATTTTTTGCCAAAATATTGTATTTAGATAAATTGTTTTTGTCAAAATATATATATATCCTTAACACCATTCTATACATGTATTCTAATCTAAGTGACACTAAATATCATGAAAATTATTCATTTATGTGCTTTTTTAAAATCACGGTTCCGAACGTAGTCGGATACCTTAAGAGTACTTAGGCAGTTTGTTTTCGGTTGTATTTTCAAGCAAACAATACATGCAAGTGCAGTACAATATTTTCTGAGGAAACACTCGTGCTTATTCTTTTTTAATCCCATTCTCGATAACCCGGCATTTTCACAAACTCAGCTGCCTTCGGTCAACATTAGACCGAGTTTTCGGAACTCTACTGTATTACTTTTCATAAAAGAGTTTTACAATTTGTCATTTATTAAAACTATGTTTTGTCTTATCATTTCCTTATTCAACTCCAAATAATATATAACGTAATTGATTACACTTCATTTTTACGCTTATCCGAAATTAATGTAAAGACTGAAATAGGATTTAAATTGGTTAAATTTCTGTTCAAAGTCTTTGAAAAAATTCTTTCTTGTATTTTATCCACAAAAAAGTATCATAATTTTATATGAAGAGCTTTAATTTTAACTTACAATTTTTAAGTTTTTATGCTTTTAAATATAATTATTTTCACTAAGGCAATTAGTTCTTTAAAAAATTTTCTTGTAATTGTAGCTACAATTTTACTTGATTAACGTTTAGATGAACATTTGGTTTACTAAAATTATATCCCCTTTTTAATTTCAAATATTTTTAAAATGTAATTCTGATCGCAACTCTTCAGGAGAAAAAACTTTTTTGAAATTATACTCATATCTTTAAATTTTTATAAATATTTTACTATATTCAACGATATACTCTTAATCATTTCTTTCTTTCTAACATTCTCAATAGATGGCGCCTCAATAATCATTTTACGTTTTGTAAATTTGTTACTAAACAAGAACTACCATTTTATTGGATTATATTTCCTTATTTATTATTTACTCAAAAGAAATAAACAATTTGTAACGCACCAAACCCCTATTTAAGCGCAAAATTGACATTGACGTTAATATTCCTAAATCGTTTTACAAGAGGATCGCGAAAGAAAGAATCGTGAAGTCTTGGAACCAAAAATATCTCATTTCTAATAAAGGGAGCATAACAAAGAAATTTTTTCCAACCATTAATAAAAGACTGTCATGTCATCATTTTTACACTAACTACAAAATAATCCAATTTCTCACTGGTTATGGTAATTTCAAAAGCTACTTGAACAAATTTAATTTAGTTCCGACATCTTCCTGTGATTGTAATATTGGAGGCGAGGAAAATGTAGAACATGTGCTCCTTCTGTGTTCCAAGTTCGCCAGAGAAAGAAAAATCCTAAGACTGGCTTTCAAGGGACTTATATAAATTGGCCTCCGAATTTTCAACAACTTCTTTCTACTAGAAATGCTTTCAAATATTTCTGTGAATTTGTTGTAAATATTTTTATTTCTTCTTAACCTCAACATTTTTTTTTAATTTTTTTTTCACCTGAATGTGTGTTTATTACTTACATCTGTAAGCCCCGTGTGATACTTTGTGGTGCACGGGGATTTTATAATTGTTTTCAATAAAAAAAACCCTATTTATAAAACAATTATAAAGTATGTAATATTTATTATACTATAATAAGCCAACTTGCAGTTATTTATCTACAAAATAATTACGATCGAATAATAACTAAATTAAAACAACTGAAATGCTGTTTAGAAAAATCTTTTATGACCCAAGATCCCAAAGATTATCTAAGAAACAAATAATGATATAGTTCAATGGTAGAAATCACTAGAAACGTCCCAATAGTTCCTTGTTTGCTTATAAAAAAATATTAATCGTGAAAGAGTTGGATAGATTATTTTCCAATTTAAAAAAAAAAAATTATACTTTAAATGCATGAAAAATAATCAAACGTCGGTTTCTGCAACCTTAGGATAAAATACTTAGCTAGAGACGTATTACTTTGATTACTCTGAATATAAAAAATGAGTTAATTTTTTTTCATTATGGTAAATTAATAACTCGGATAACTGAACATTATACATCCGGTTTCAACATTAGCCAGTAGAAGTTTGATTATACTACTCTGTTTCTTTAAAGAAAAGTTTTAAATTAACTGAAAATTTAGTTTATGACTTTGGTAATGATAATAATGCTTATTTACAAGAACAAGAAAATAAAAATCCTGATTATTATTACTCATAAACGTAAATAAATTAACTTGATAACATTTTATCATTATTAGGTGGATATGTATTTTCACATAAAATATTTTTTCATTTAAATTCATACAATCCATACTATCTATTGAAATCTATCACAGCTACTAAAACTGCAAAGAACTTCTGAAGCAATTTCCTTCTGTTATGACTATATGCATAGTTTGCTAAGAAGCGTGCTTGCATGTTATTTTAAGATATATGGCATTTTAAATACAATTAGACAATCCAACTAATATTTTATTATCTCTTTACTCAACTTTTCAATTACTGCTTACTTTTTTCTTTAAATAAATTGAAAGGTTATTAACTATTCTTAACTTATCTAGAAATATTCTTGATGTTCTAGGGATTATTTTAAGTGATAAGCTTTCTGATAACATCCCAACACAGACGATTTCGTATTCTATTTACTAAACTTTCAAGGCAAACAAAACATTTCTTTCTTCTGGCGTGATTAATAAAGATTTCCTCTAAAATGTAAATTAAAAAATATTTCCGAACTAATTGAGGAGAATTTCTTGTTAGCACTATATCATTGGATAGAGATGCAAAGAGCAATTTAAAAATTAGATGAATAGCGTTGAAACCTCTACAAAGCAAATCCAAAGAATTAAAGAATTGAATAGTTTTTCTTCCGTTATAAGAGATGTAAAGTAATTTGAATAAATTGATCACAGAGACATTTTAAATGGTGTAAGGAGTGTGTTTTGTTCTATTGTTGTGAAGGATAACCAAAATGAATTACGATCAAAGTGAAATTGAACTTTAAATTTAGTAAGATGCTAAAAGAAGATCATGGCGTGTTTCATAATGTGCATTACTATATTTTTAGTTATTGAAAAGGTCACTTACAAGGAACTGGAAGATTTCATAAGGACTTAGGGAATAGCAAAAATGAAGAATCGTTCAACATTAACAATGGGAGAAAAATATTAAAATTAATTATCCATTTATAAGAGGATTAGACTCATAAAATTAATAAAGTAGTTGAAAAATTCATTCAGATTAGTACAATCTCCATAATATTGTTGAAAAGTTAATAAGAACAGTGTTTACGCCATTCTGACAATGAGTTCGAACTATTGACACTTAGAGGGAGAAAATATTTTATTAATAAGACTCCATCGTGTTCTGTATCTAATGTATACATCTGATATTATGAAATATTATGACATATTGTACATCCCAAATCTTATTCTTAAAATTCAAATTTTAAAAAAAAAATTGAAAAGATAAAGAGAGAGAAATCTCGATTTCTTATTCCTTTTTTTGTCAAAATTATTCTAATATTTTTTTTAGATTTTCATTTCTTCTTTCTAGAGACTTATCTAACTCATATATTTTTTCTCAAAAGAAAAAAGAAAAAAAAAGAAAGAAAAGATCGCACAGAGCAGAATGGTTTTCAATAAATTTATTGAACGAGTAATAAAATATAAGTAAATGTTTTAGCTTTTTTTACCCAAATACCTATCTAATTTTTTAACATGATACAAAAGAAGTAATTAGGAGAAAATTGTTTTTTTTTCACAAATAAGACTCATTTTCTTTTAAATAGAAGCATTTAAAATGCACTCTTTATTACTTACATTAATTTTACAAATTTAAGAATGTTTTTATTTTAATTTTATTTTACCTTTTACTTTTTTTTTTATCTTTTATTGTAATCAGAGCAATTTATAATAATGGCATGAATTTATCCTACCATTTGTTCGATCTATCTGTTTTAATAATCTTTAATTCCAAAAATATTACCTTTAAAACAACTTTGTAAAACCAATAGGTAACGTTATACAAGAAAAATTTTAAAAACTAAGATTATTTACTATGAATGTTTCAGAACAACAAAACTAAACAAAATATGAGAGGGGGAAAGCAATGGCAAAATTAAAAATAACTTCGCATATTTACTAATACACTTACTGAGTAATTAGTAGGATTCATATGACATAAGTTTAAATCATTATCGATACTCGAAGCCTGAATGCATTAGTTTTTAAGAATATACTCTATCGAAAAAAAACATAAACATCACGAAGAAAGTAATTATTTTTCGTAAAAGTAAAGTTAACATTTCATATGCAGATAATGAAGTGACTAAAATTTCAAATTCGTAAGACCCATCTAGGACCAGTTAGGATGAGTCTGGACTAGTATACATCTAGACTTTTCTAACTGTGAGCTCTACAAAAAAACAAGATATATACTGGATGTGTAAATAAGAACGTAAGTATTTATTGGAACAATTGTGGCATCTTAAAAACTTTATTACTAATATCTTTTGGCAGCTGAAAAAGATATGAAATTTATGTAAAAATAATACAATAACATTCGTTGTCATAAGTTTTATGTTTATTCATCATAACAAACATCGTCTTCTTCCAAGTTATTTAAATGTAACTTTTGATCTCTCCTTGTTCTCCATGCCCTGTAAAAGTCGTGTTTAATTGGAGGTATATACTTTAATAAGCTCATTATGGTTTTTTTTTTATTCCGCCATTTGGATATAACATTGGTTGAGTTATATTTTTTAAAATTCCTGGCCTACCTATTTTTTTTATATTAATTACATGAAAGGTATCATCCTCGTCAAAATTATATTTGAACTTAATGCTGCTTGGGTTTTACCTTTCTAGTTTTATCCATCGCATATTAAGCAAATTGATTGTTAGTCCACTTGTTGGGTTTTTTTTCTCTTGGTAATAGCATTTCCCAATGGTTTTGTGGAAAGGAAATCTTGTCGATTCATTTCGGCAATGCTGAAAGGGTACTTTCTTTTATTTTTTTGTATTATATGATACCGGTTGCTAGAATAATAAATATACTGATTTTTTTGCATAAGCTTCTATAACTGCAAAATCAGCGTCATTGGGCAAATAATTGTGCCCACTTAGTAAAAATTTAAGTTCAATTGATTCAGCTTTTATATCTTCAATCTGAACCAATTTCAGTAAACTTAACACAGTTTTTATACTTCGATTATTTCCTGAACGTGAATCTGAATACATTATAATTTTGAGAAAAAAAATCATTTGCATATAATTTAATGTGTTTAGTTAACACGATGAAATTTCTTGTGAACCCCGTGATCCATGGGTTATAGACCAAACATACATGTAGCTCTCGTTAGCCTTTAAATCATGGCAAAGAGAGCCAAGATTGTATATATGCAAGTTTCTCATGTAATAAGCCACTGATGTGGACAGTTTTGGAAATGGTTAAGGCCTTTTCTAAATCAACACTAAACACGTACACTTCGTCTGAAGCTCTTATTCGATCATTAGCCATACTATTACGGGCCATTTCTACATTTCGCTAGTGTTCGTCGTGCTAAACTTCAGCCGCATTTTTTCCATCATCTATTTTAGATTGTTTTTTTATTACCAAATAAATCTCATTTTGCACAAGTATCTTTTGAAGGGTGCTTAAAATGTAAGTTAAATTTTGCGAAAATATATGGTAATAAAACTTTTCCTTTACTGATACAATTTGATCTTCATTACATTGTTCGACATACAGTTTATACATTTCTGCAACAGAAAGGTCTGAATTCGAGTATCGGCGTCTGGGATTATGAGCTCTTGTATAATTACTCGAAATTGCAGAAAAGGAGTTTATACGTTTTATTACATGGGAATCATATATATTTTGATACTTGAAATATGCTGCCCCCGGTAAACAACAATTATATAGCCACCCGCTAATTATTTGATAACTTTCTTTAAAATACTTTCTGCAAACACCAACATCTTGGCTGTTAAGTCTAATAAAATATTCAAAAGACAGAGATTTGGTCCTTTGGTGTTATTTATGGATCGTTGTCTTTTGATAGCTCGAACTCTAATCAACCCCCTTAAAAAAATATTTTGCTTACGATGATCACTAAGTTTGTAAAAATTTGTCAACGCCTTCTTTCTTTGAGAAAAGGTTATCTTGCTATTACTAAGCAATAAACATTATTACCAAATTGCTTTGCAGAAATTATTCTTTTATTTCTATTTTGATATTGTTTACCTTGTATCCTTTTCAGCATTTCCAGACCATTTCCCAGGATTCCTGCTCCGTTTTCTACCAACTTTTCTGTCATTTTTATTATTTTCTACATTTTCGTTGTCTGACGATGCATCAGTATCAACTCTCTTTGAATTCACTTTCACTGTGTTCTATTTCCCTTGATATCTTTATTTTTTAGACCCTTACAATAAATATTTTTTTTATTTTAAAAAGTCAGATTTTTTGCAGTTATTAAAGAAACTTTATTTAATGTTTTTGCAAACATAATAATTTTCACAAAATCTTCAAAGTAGTATTTTCATCTTTTAACCAAATTTTAGATACTTTAAATTAAAAGAAAGCACGTGCATAGAACTCGAGCAATTCTAAATAGAATAGTAGAAGTAACAGTTACAGTTACTATGAATTTGTTGCTTTCCAGTATTACCAACAAATATCGAAAGAAAAAGAAATGAATTTTTATTTCAAAGTTTATGTGAAAAAAATATTGATAAAAGGTGGATTTACTTGCAAAGGCTTCTGAAATTTTATACAATATTTCAGAAGCTATAAAAAAGGGCTGTCTGACCTAGAAAAAAGGAAGGTATATTCTTTAATAACTAAGAAGAATATTACTTATTTTGTGACGGCTCACGCGTCCTTTCTGTAACATAACCTCTGTGTTCTTTGACGGACAAGATTAATGGCAAATCTTTTCCAACCCAAATCCAAGAAGTGAAATGAAAGTATAGATGCAAAAAAAGATAGCCTTTAAAAGGACAGAAGTTTTAGTAAGCGGGATGGCAATTTAGAGAAAGTTTTGTTAGGAAAAGGTAGAAGTGTAATTTGACGGCCTACCAAGGAATCACAGATATCTAGCCATTACTACAAGGTGCATACTATTGCACATGAGCCCAACAGCCTATCTGAAGGTATTTGAACCGTTGCGGAAATTCAAGGTAGGACAAATCATTTGATACAAGAAATCGTAATATTATTAGGATTGAGAGTAGGCGGATAACACAATTATTTAGATAAGTGATCCAATTGCGCGATCTGTTTTAGCTACGGCTACGTGTTTTGGTTTATTCTCACTTAATATAAGTTTGTTCAATATATAAGTAATTTAAATTAAACTCTTAATAAAGTCATATAAAGAATTCTAAAATGTCTCTTCATTTTGAGAATCCCACACCTCTAACTTACGCTGACCCAAAAAGATATGGTCGACAAAGATCGACCATATCACAATTTCATCAAAATTTACAAAAACCAGGAAATATCAAAAAATGTACTTAACCGCATTGGCTTTTGAGCGACTTAAATTACAAATGGAGAAAAAATTGAAGAGTAATAACAATTGAAAATGTTCCATACTAGAATCAAAATTATAAAAATATAATTAATATCAAATAGTCGAAGTGTACAAAGTTATAAAATGAATGAAATAAATTAATTGCAATGGACTTCTCTAAAACTAAATCAAATTTTAAAACTAGAAAAATATAAAACTAAATTGAAGAAAATAAAGTGAATAATATTTAAACGAATTCACTAGCATTCTAATTTTATTCTGAAAAGTTAAATTATGCTACTATTATAAACATTAATCTACTAACCATGATAATAATCAACCCACGCTCAACCTACACATTTTAATGTTTTAAAAAAGGGACGAAATATGTATGAACTATATTTATAGATTCAAATAAATTACTTTAGTCTAATCTGAAAACTATTTTTGTCAAAATTGCAGTAAACAAGCGACTCTTATTTAAACTCATATGCAATATATTACTTTCCTTTTCAAATTAAAAATTGCTTTTAGTATTGTTTTCTAAAAATATTCTCGTTTGCCTCCCGTTACTAATTGACCAGGTTTACTAAAATAAACATTTTTTTTAATTTAGTATGCTTAGACAAACGCGCTATTTTCGTCAGCCAAAAAATAAAACAATTAACCCAGGATTAGAAATAATTACCTTTGTTACTTACAAATAATGACCTCGCTTAAATAAGTATCCGCCAACTACTATGAATAGAAAAAATGTTTACAACGCCTTCTAGTGGATTATCATTATAATCGCTAAAAGTTAACTTTATAATGTTTTGTCATGTTTAGAAGAAAGTTTTAATACTTTAGCAGGAAAGTTGGATATATATATATATATATATATATATAATTGCAGCTATTTCTGTATCAATTAGGACTCTTTTTTTTTCT
>BMAV01016726.1:155752-267870 GCA_019973955.1 Trichonephila inaurata madagascariensis | reverse complement strand
TTTCCCTCTCAAAGAATCGGTTCTTCTGTCCGTCTTCATAATCTATCAAATTTTGATAATGTCACTGCCATTGAAAGTTTCGTCTTCAATCAAGCGCAGGCTGCTGGAGCGTTGAGAGAAAGCAACTGAATGCGCATTGTCGGGAGACAATTTATAACAAATGAACAGAGCGTCTTGAATTGTCTAGATTTCAGTGGCGTAACGTACACCCCCACATCACGGGGAGGGGGAACTCTAGGGGCCCAATGCTTGACTAGCGCTAAATACTTATTTACCCATTTTATAAAATATTAAAGGCAAAACCTGAATTTCAGAGGGAAGGGGGGTCCTAACATTCTCCATTAGACCACTGGTAAATAGATAGAAAACTTTACAGTGGCGCCAAAGCCATTGTAATTCAGACACCACATAAAAAAATATCGCACATAAAAAATCACACAAAAATAAAATCTCATAAAAAAAGACCGCAAAAAACAGGTTCTACTGTACATATTACTGTTCTTCAAGCTAAGGTATCTGACTACGTTCGGCATCGTGATTTTGTAAAAGCATGAAAACGAATATTTTTTTTTAATACTTAGTGTAACATAGATTAGAATACAGGTATAAAATTGTTTTAAGGATATTATTTAAATGAAAATTTTGGCGAAGAATGATCTTAGAAATACCTATTTTCAAAGCATTCTCCTTTTATGAAAAATTCTTCTATATAATAATAATATTTTGCTTAATAATAGCTGAGACTTCTCTAGAGAACCTGAACACTAGGATTTTTAAAATACATAACTTAAAAGTGGATTTATCCATATTTCAGTACATCGGAGTGGAGAAATTTTAACAAAAACACATCTATAATTATTTCGGTTTATAGTAACTCTGAAAATATTGTAAATTTTTCAAAAAATCCTAGTTCAAGCTCTCTGGAGAAGTCTTAGCTAGATATAAGCAAAATATTGTGATAGAAGATTATATATATATATATATATATATATATATATATATATATATATATATATATATATATATATATATTCCTATTATGTCGAAAGTTTCTGCTGTACGTGGAAGGTTGGATCCATAAAGCGTTGCTAACCCTAATTTAATGGCCTAATTCAGCGAAAGCCTTAGAAATCATAACAGGTCTCCAGTTCAGTCCAAAGACTTTTTGTATCTACATTTGTTGTGTGTGGGGAATTCCAATTTCTTCCTGCTTTAGCACTGTAGGTTTTACTACTTCTTCACTTTTATTTTATATATATATATATATTGGGTTGGAGGGAAAGTTCTGTCGTATTTTAAATAGGCAGGTGATTTATGTTGTAAATAAAAAAAAACATCTGGCTAGTGAGTCATTCGGATTTTTTTTTTTTTGTTTTTAGATGCTGTATAATATAAAAAGAGACCTTTTTTACTGTTCATCATTTACTTGTAATATTTAAAGTGAAAAACGTGTCAGTAGATAAAGTGCATTTACGACACTGCATTTTGTATGAATTCCAAAAAGGAAGCAATGCATCGGTTGCATGTAAAAATTTATGTGCGGTATTTCGAAAAGATATTGTAAATGTTCGTACTTGTCAAAGATGATTTAGCAAATTTCGTTCCGGGGAACTGAGCCTCCAAGAAAGTAATCGATCTGGATCACCATCCAAGATCGATAATGATGTTTTGCGATCCATGTTGGAAAATAATTTACATTTAACAAGTCAAGAAATTGCAGAAGAGTTTGGCATTCATCATACAACTGTTGGAGATCACATTAAATCTCTTGGGTTTGTGTTAAAGTGAAGTGTTTGGGTTCCACATGAATTAACGGAAAAGAATTTGTCTGATCGTGTAAGAATGTGTTCATCACATCTGATTAGACACAATGTGGAGCCGTTTTGGACAAGCTGATTACTGGAGATGAAAAGTGGATTCTTTACGAGAATATTAAGAGAAAAAAATCACTGCAAACCAGGTACATCATCTGCAACAGTTGCAAAACCAAGTATCCATCAACGAAAAGTACTGCTTTGTTTGTGGTGGAACAGGAAAGGTCCAGTGTACTACGAGTTGCTGAAACAGGGAAAAACCATCAACGCGGATCTCTACTACAATCAATTGGATAAAATGAATGCATCTATCAAAGAAAAAAGGCCAGCATTAGCCTCCAGAAAAGGAATAGTGTTCCACCACGATAACGCTCGACCACATACTGTAATGGTGACACAATAAAAACTGAATACTTTAGGATGGGAAGTCCTTGGTCATTCACCGTATTCACCTGACATTGCACCATCTGATTATTACCTTTTAATATCTCTGCAAAATTATCTAACGAAAAAAAAGTATTTCTTTTGAAAGTGTTTCTAAGGCAGTTGCTGACTATTTTAACTCCAAGGATGAGAATTTCTACAAAATAGGAATACAAGTTGTAACAAATAATGGGGCATATATAATTTGATTAATATTAAACACATATTTTTATAAATGCATTCAAATGTTTTCTTTAAAATACGACAGAACTTTCCCTCCAACCCGATATATATATATATATATATATATATATATATATCACAGCAGCATCCATTTTATATTTATTATCTCGATTACTCTTTTGTCCTTCATTGTGTGATTTTCCTGCTGTCTATGTGTTTGTCGAATGTTATTGTTTGGATGTGATCTCTTGTTAGTAGAGAATTGGCCTATATATATATATATATATATATATATATATATGAGGAGAATGTTTTGTAAATGGGTAATTCAGTATCATTTTTGTCAATCTAAGTGCATTTTTTGACAAAATAATGAATTTAAAATATTTTTTATAGTAGCGATATCCTTACAATGATAACACAATTTTGTACGTGTATTCTAGTCAACGTGGCACTAAATAATAATTAAAAACAAATATTCGTGTGCTTGCTTTTGCAAAATCACGGTGCCGAATGTAGTCGGATACCTTAAGGTATCCGAACATGTTGAAGTGAAAAAATTTGGTTAAAACATAAATTTTGGTTTATATTTTATTAAATAGAGGTATATCTTTTGGATTTATATACAGAACATAATTTGTTTTATTTCTACTTTACCTTGTGGCCAAGTTATAATCAATTTTATAAAATTAAAAGAAAATACAGAAATGGGTCTTGAATCTACCAGATGTGGGCATTTAAATGGTTCAAAATCTATCACGGTGAATCTGATAAATCAAAATATTATGAATGTATTCCTAAAATACTTTTTGAATTTAATATTTATATTATTTTGTACAAAATGTACTAAAATGTTTCTTATTGCATGAATATTTTTTTAGTAATTGCTTGTTATTTGAATAAGGGTCTCGTAAAGAATGACACATTTCTTATAATATTTACTAGATCAGCTCTAAAAATGTTATATTTTAATAAAACGTTACGATTTTCGTACATTCTCTAGATACATGCATATAATTTGTTTTAGTGAAACCTTTTACCGAAAATACGTTTATTACTTTTTCTCCAACTACTTTGAAGTTTTTCAGAAATATTGCTAAAATTTCACTTACACAGAGCTGTGATTTTTATAAAATTTAAAATGATATTTCAAAAATATTTTAAGTTAAATATTAGTACTTATTGGTATTGATATTCAAAAAAGAGAATTTATAATGTGATTTAGTTTGTTATTTTTTTAAAAAAAAAAAAAGGACTGAACGTGTTCGGATACTCTAAATAATTAGAAGCGCCATTAGCAATTTTGACAAATTTTTCTAATTTCAAAGCTTTATTTCAACATAAAAGGAGCACAGTACCTCACATATACTTCTTGACTTTTGTAACATTATTTCATGTGTTTTATGACATTTCTTCACAAATTTTTATTTGTTATAGAAATAAAATAATCATGGATATACTTAAAGAGCCAAACGGTCAATTTGACCCCTCATAAAATAACCATTTTTCAAGTGAAAGTAGTACGTTTCGACTTACCAATATCTCATTTTGTTTGTGTGAGTAGTAGACCAACACGCGATCACTGCGCTCGTTTTTACAATGTCAGTTACTCTTCGCGGGGTGTGAGAACACCCCAAACTTTTAACACGTGTATTTAATTATGAAAATAAAATTAAGTCATTTTGATACATATTTATAAAAAATACAAGATATTTTTGTATTATACAAATAAAAATTATTAAATTTATTGCATACAAAATGAGACTAACATTAATTTAAAGTAAACATATACAAAATTTTCCTTTAAAACACATAATTTTATATATTTTTTCATAAATCAGTATATAAAACATATATACTACAGTAATAAATATACTTTTATAATTAATGAGGTAATGATAGTAGAAAGTAGAAAATAGTATTTAATCATTTTCCAAACGTTCAGAGCAGACTTCCATACAAATACTAAACTTCTCGCGGAGTTCTCAGCCCCAGATAAATCCTTTTGAAGGTCATTACATTCCAACTTTCGGAGAAAGAGGGATAACATCAGGCCTGAAGGTTCAATGACCTAAAAAATGTGCAGCTACAGAAAAAAATCGTGGTTCTGCACATTCTTTTAGAACTCTGTGAGGATTTTCTTGTTGCTGGGGTGTATTAGAAATAATCTCATGAGTGGGATCGCGCGGGCTAAGCTTACCCTTATTATGAAGGTTAAGATGAGAAATGCAAACACCAATTTGCTTAGCTTGATGATGCACAGTGACGAGAAAGACCATTCATCGCTAAATATAGCGTGTACATTTAGTTGTAAGTAGTGTTTCTTTAATTCTTCTCTGAAATGTGCACACATCCAGTGGCGTGTAAGTACGGTACAGAAATTTTCCAGAGAGAATATAGTCCCACCAGAGCTGCAGTCAAAAAGCTGAACACGATTGAGATAAGTTTGTGTTGATAACGTGAACTCAACGAATGCGGTATCCTCTAAAAATTACAGCGATGATGCGAAATTTTCTGCAATGTGATTTTTATATTATTTGCAAATCAGTACGTTGGCACGAACATGAACATATGCAGCAATGATGAGATAATTAAGTACCAATCCTTTTCTGCTAACAATAAGTACATCGTCATCTCCGTATTCCACTTTTTCAAGTAGACCAAAACCTATTGCTTTTCGTGACACTGGAACAAATCCTGTTTCGGTCAAGTGATTGGATAAAGTGAATAGCGGCCACGATTAGGCGGACTCCTGGTCAAGCAATGTACCATTGCAGAAGCGTGAAGTCAATTGTTAGATGATAGTAAATGGTAGGTTTAATTTTTCGCCTTATTACATGCCTGTAGATCACTAGGTTCTTCAAAACTTTACGCAGAGGATTTTGGTATACACATTGGGACAATCTGTGCTCAAAGGGACGCCGACACGCTGAATTTTTCTGTGAAAATATGCGATACATCGCATTTGCTGCGGGAAGTAACTGAGCGGAGAGTGAGAGAATAATTAAGTTTCACTGTTCAGCAACACCAAGGCTTTTGGCGACGGACCATGTAATTTTGAATCATGGTCAAGTGACGTGGAAGACACCTGAGCTGGCACTCCCTCTCCTAACTGCCACACCAACGTGAGGACGTTTGAGCCCTCGACAGATTTAACGTGCATCACTGCCCTACACGGCGGGTCTTTAGTGGTACTGGTCTCGAACTCGTGACAAATCCAGCCACAATCCGATACCTTGACCACTCGGCTACCGCGGCCCGCAGCTGAGCGAAGCACCTGGTACAAGTTGATTGAAAACTTGTTATTAAAGCTTTAATTATGAGCAAGTAGTAACCCCATTGATGAACAATTGTTGCCGTGTATAAATCAAGGGGCAGATTCATCCAACGCATATCAAATAAATAGGACAAATGCAAAACAAATTTTGACAAGCGATGAATTGACCAAATTTTGATGTAAAATCTAGGCATTTCTTAATAATTTTTATATTCCCAAAGTAAATACATGAAACTTAGCTAATAATTTACAAAATAAGCAATTCCACTGGTCATCTTTTCCCAACGTCTCTGATATTACTTCTGCACAAAATTGTAGTATAATTTTCAAGAAAAATCCTCAAACATATCAGTTTCAAGTCAAGAATTTACCCTGGCGATCGCGGAAGAACTACGGATTAGTGTTCTTAGTAACGGTTGCCTCTACTCCCAAATCAATCGAGTTCAATCCCCAAAATGAAACAAATGTACCTTGTAATGTTGCAAGGGACAAAAAGGAACTTCTACAGGCTGTAAAAGATTCCAGAAGACAATTTGGTGTTAAATTTTTTATAGTCACTGTCAAGCGTACACATATCGTTGTATTTAATCTAATGTCGAACTGTGAAGCATATTGTATACAAAATTGTATTTTTTTATTTTGTAATTTTGTTTTCTTATCACCTTTAAGTTAGTGAAAGGATGATGTGTGTTAAGATATACAGCATTGTATTACGTCATTTATATACTATCATTTCAAAAAATATGCTCTGAAATTATGGGGAAAAATGACTTTAAAAACTAATATAAATGCTGAAAATTTTAAATCTATAAAAACGTGTATATGTTACAATTTCAGCCCAATTTATCAATAAAAAATAATTTACTTTGATTGTGATTGAATTTCTTATCAAGGTCAAATTTACCCAAAATAGTGGTTTTAGATAAGTCTAAAATCCGGCTGTTCTAGTGTTAAAGACAAACGCAAAATGATTGCTAACAAGTAATATAAAAAAATACTTTTTTGAAGTCAATTCCTACTTTGTTAGAAAAATGCAACGGTACCATCTGTTGCAGAGCTGTAACTTCGACATAAATAACACAAAATAAATTAAAAATTAGAAAAATATATAATTTAATTAATGAATTAATATTTTAAAAAAACTGTATTGGCATCCAGTGTGCCATTCCCTACAAATTTTAAAAGAAATGTATTTGAACTTGAATGAATTAATATAAAATATTTTATTAATGAATGAAAATTTGAACAAGATATCTAGGGAGAAAGTGAACTAATAGTAGGAATTGAAATGAGAATTCTGACAACACAGACTCATTTCGAAGAGATTATAATTTGGAAAGAATTATCTCTCCGAATATGAATAATTTTCTCCATTCTGAGGACGAAAAGGTCTTTGAAGAATACACGATGCTAATTACGCATTTACTAAATTTAAAACAAAATTTGACAAAAAGAGACGTTAACACGTTAAAAAGTATGTCTCAAAAGTAGCGAAACAAATTTAGGTTCCATCGAAGATATGTTTATTAAAAACAATCTCATGTGATAAAAGACAATCGCTTGAACATCTTAGAGTCTTAAGTTATGTTTTAAGAATACGAAGGTTATCTACAGGAAAAAATATTAATTTAAAAGGTTCATTTGGAAAAAAGTCAAATGTGTGGTTCAATATTTAGACATCAATCATATTTTTCAAAAAAGGGCTCTTCATAATTACTTAGCAATAGTTATTTTACATCAATTATATGGATTGTAAATTAAAAATACAAATCTTGCATTTTTTCATGCAAAAGTGAATCTTATCAAAATATTTACTTGAAACGTGACTTACCACTTATTTGGGGAGAGTACAAAACTTAATGTAAACTATTGTTATTTCCAGTATAATTTTGCATGACATAACTTCAGATCATTTTTAAAAAACTGGGTACTCTTCCATTTTACCAACGTAGGCGATTAAGTCGCCAAATTCATACAACCTTTGTCAAGTGGAACATATTAAGTTGAACGGAGTAAAAACATTTAAAACGATATTAAAAAGCTTATTTCTATGAAGTATAAAAAAAAAATAGAACTAACATTTATTAGCACTTTTTTTCATGTATATATTATATATCGTCACCAATAAAGTCTGCTTGGCAAGTTTTGTGACGCTGAAAAAGAAAAATACCAATAGCTGAATAAAATTCTTATATTTTATTTATATTATTTTCGAATAGTGTAAAGATAAAACACAGATAATGTCTGTATTAAAAAGAGACATTTTTCTTTTTATTTTCCACATATTTCTCAGCCCGTACACATAAATCAAAACTTAAACTTAGAAGTTTGAAAAAATATGCCACTAGTTATATGTAAAATATTCTACTAAAGATCCCCAAGCTAATAACTTTGAATGACTTTTAAATTTCAAGAGACAGTTGCTTTTCGCCTATTAACGAATTCCTTTTGTAAGCAAATTCTTTTTGAAAACACAATTCACAGAAATTTTATTTAAAAAAAAATAAAATTTCTCTTCTCAACAAAATGATAAAATGATTGAGAAAATTAAAAAGAAATGCTTTGTGCGCGTGGTTCGTAAATCTCAGAATTAAGCCTCGTCGAAAAATATTATTCTTTTCGCACACTTCCGTTAGAAAAATTTCGCTAATGACTGTTTGAAAGAGAATTCTTCAGTTTAAAAGTTAAAAGAAACGGAAAATGATTGACTTATTTAATACTTTGTTTCCCTTCTCTAAGCTAAACGACATTTCCTGAAGAAGCAAGCAAATTAGTTTTATTCCATTAAAGATTTAATTGTTATTTAACTCACTCTCTTTAAATTCGTAATTGATTTTGTAAGATGTTAACCTTCTAGAAAATTAACTCAAGCTTGGTAAATTAGTTTTTTTTTAACTTTTAATATTGTTCATTCCTGACTTTGATAAAAGCATTCTACTTTCTCTCTACTCAATGATTTCAATTACAATCACTATTTTCACTTTTATTAATAAGCTCCTCAACCTAATCTCTGATTATCTTTTAATGATAGTCCTGTTTCGACAATCATTTGCAATGTACAAAATGTTAAGGGCCCTTCCTTGATAAAGCAGTCATAAAGCAATAAAGATTTTTAATATTTTGTAATGTATGATTAAATTTTAAAATAAGCTATATACGGATGCTTCACTTGCCAAACCAAGTTTGAATCTTATTACAATTTAATGACAAAACATTTGATTGTCTCCTAAATATATATATTCAAAACAAATTTTTCTTATAATAAGTATTATATATAACACCACTAAACAACGAAATCTTTGTAGACATTGAATAAATAATTTATTTCGGAAGACAATCTGATTAACTCCGTACTATAGTGTATTTATATCATAATAAAAATCTAGTTAGCTCACTGCACTTTTTCCCCCACTGGCGTAACGTACATCCCGGCAACTCTCGTATGGCGGAGGGGGCCAGAAATCTCGGGGGCCCAAAGTCTGTTGACGTACTTGTTGAGCCAAGTACGTACTTTGTGTAAGACAAGTCATGCGGTCCAAAACCTGACTTCTCAGGGGGACCTTAATATTCTCCGTTATGCCTTCCCCCCTTCTGCTACAGAGATATTTTGGTGAATGAGCATGGCGAATGAACCACTAATGTCGCACTCTCTGTTCCATTTTACCGGAGGACTTACATGGCCGCGTACGAGCGGTATAGGTAATGGATTGTGGCTTGCCTTTAGTCAGATTTTTGAGCTCAGTAGCCACTAAAGACTCCGCCGGTAGCAAAGCGATGCACGCAATCTGTCGAGTATTGAACAGCCTTCCCGTTGGTGTGGTGGTTAGTTGAGGTGCCAGCTCAGGTGTCGTCCACGCCCCACTTGACCATGGTTCAAAATTACGCGGGTCCGTCGCCAAAGCCCTCGCAGCTAAACAGTGCGCGTGACGTTAATATTCAACCACTAATCAATTGGCGATAGACATTGTATCTTTGAACCAGGTCAAGTGACGAGGACAAAACCTGAGCTGGCCCTCCTCCCTTATCCTAACTCACCACATCACACCACAATGGGATGACTTTTGAACTCTCGATAGATTTAACGTGCATCGCTTCCCTACATGTTGGGTCTTCAGCGGTACTAGGCTCGAATGAATGTCCACAAGATATGTTTTTCCAGCGATAGCATGGTATTGACTACCGAAACATGTAATCCCATAATCCCTTGATCTCGAGTTTGATGCCATTTCCCCGCGGTGATGCGGTGTACCGGCAGCGAAACTGTGTTCGTAAGAATATACGGGTCGGTTTCAGATTCATCGGTTCACGAATATTCTCCGCTCGATACATTAAATACGCCCACTCCACGGCTTATCCGTTGCTGTTTCCTTTGATAGTGGTTCGCGACCAACTTGACAATTTTGTCCTGCTTTGTGTTATTGTAGTAAACATAGTAAATTCGTCATATTTTAAAAAGAGGGCAGCCAACGTCGAAAACAATTGTCAAGGAAAACAAATATTCAATTTTGATACAAAATGACCCCAATTCTATTTGAGCACTGGGCATACCGCAACACTTTTTAAAAAAAATTAGAAGTAACTCGTACACTAGAAATTTTCGCCCATCCCTGCCATGCAAGATTCAAACCTCTTTGTAAAATTAACATTTCTGATTTCGGTAATTCTCTTTATTATTGACGGGTTGCTAAGATACACAGAATAGATGCGCGCGGCGTAGTGGGTGGTTTCCCTAAAAATTCCCCACGTACAGCAACCATGGATTAACTTGTGGGAGTATAGGAATCGACTATTTACTAGAATTGTACCAAATAGCGGAAGTAATGCCGCGTAAAATAGATAAGATATAAAAGGTATATACATTTTACTAAGGCTACAATACATCTTATACATTTTAATTAATATGCTCCAGTTAGGGGGAAAATGAGGGCAAATATATATAGTTATGTTGTATTGAAGACAATACAATTCCAAGTTATAATAAGAAATAGTGTATAACAAGACATTTATATATTTTCACAATAATATATTTAAATGGGTTGAAATTATTTAAACCTTAATTTGTTTTATGGTGTTAATGGTGAAGAAAAATTATAGTTCCTTCAGAAATTGACGGGAAAAAAATTAAAATTGCAACAAAGATGATACAAGCAGGATTTTAAAACCTACTGTGTACCTGGCGTATGTGACGCGTACTTTTAATTAAAAAATTAGATGGAAGCTATTGGATGCTTTTTATACTCCTGGTATATAAAAATGATAGATTTTAAAGCAATCGTTTTTGTGTACCCGGAATATAAAAAAGAAATGAGCATACAAAAATAGACTTCTACATAGATCTAAATAATGCTTATTTAACTGCAATGGACCAGTTAACTGCAATTAACGAGTACACACACTCGTCATGGAGAAGTTGCAAATTTTGTGCATTGAAGAGTACTCTTCATGCGTGAGAAGTAATGATTATTACCTATTTAAATTGTAATTTTTTAGAAAAAGAAATCATATTCTCAGATTTCAAGATGTTTTGAATGGTTTGAGACCAGGTAGGAGAAAAACAAGTAAATAAAAACTATGAAGTATTTAAGATGAACTCAAGCGTCCCGTATGCACTAGCTGAAACAGCGTATAAGTTCACATAACAAATTTATGGGGGAGGAAAACGTTTTTTAGATGTTAGCCTAAAAGGAGAAAAGTTGGAAAATTGATTTATAATAAGGGTCATTCAGATATGGTCAGCTATGAGAGAAATGTGTGACACTGACCAGGCGCTTAGCCCATTGACAGCTGCAGGTCCCCCCCCTCCCGACGTTACCTAAACCAAACAAAACTAATAAATTATAGTAATTAAAAAAATGGCACAACTTTATGAAATAAACCCATCTTTTTTATCCAATATTTTAACAGAGGTACATACTCTGTGATTGGCGATTGTATGAAAGATAACGCCAATGAAATTTGTACACTAAAATGAAAAAAACTCTTCAAGGTAAGCAAACAAAATACATCCAGAAATCTCCCAGAAAATGAAATGTCTTAAAGTTCTTTAAAAACTTGATTGTTTGATAAGCAACTTAGAATTTAGTACTAACACAAGTGTCATTGATGACAGAATTGTATTTTCGAGCTACGGTTAACTGATGAGGTTGACACCTAAACCGGCGTCTAACCTAAACTGTAAAGCTGACAGATGCTCTCTTACCCTCCATGCTCCTTCAGCGTGAGGACTTGTAATTTTGACATATTTTTTGTTGTGTTGCTAATGCTACCTGATTGACGGTGTCAGATCGAGGCCCAAGAAATCCATCGTGGTAAAGGGCTATTTTTATGTCTGACGTTATCCGTAGTTCTTAGCGCAATGAAGTGACAGTACAGTTTTGCTGGGTTCCACCCCAATTTGGCAGAACACCCGGGGTCTCCCTCGCCTCTTCTCCTACCATCACCTTCACGAGAATAATTTCGGCTGAACGAATATTTCGAGTGCTCCCATATTGCACAATCACTATACATTTACAAAAAGCCAAGCCTTCTTCAGGATTCTAACCCAGGCCCTACGGCCTAACACTCAGTGTCACCAACTGTCATAACGTGGATAAGCCACTTAACAACATGCATACAAAAATGTGTTTTTTTTAATAATTTTAAGCATCTGATTTACAGCCTTATTTCGTGAGTTCATATTCTTCTGATATGCAAATAATCCTTTGATAATATGCATTGACTGATAAACTTAGTACTCGGAAGCGATAAAAGGACTGTTGTCTATGTCCCTCTAATTTTTAACTTCATTTCAGTGACATAGATGACGCCCGGAGCTCTGGCACTCTACATTTACATTCCACTCCAAGAGGACTCAGTTTTGACGGATCACTGTCAGTCTACTATAGGATTCCATCTTTTAGGCGTTTTACATCTCATGTCTTTCACCGTGGTTTTACGAAATAACACAAATGCCAAAAAATTTTATTATTATATTCATTTCTTTGATGAAAAATATCCAATTTGAATTTGAAATATACAGGAATTTCATTGTATGCTGTGAACATAAATAACCGGATCAGTACTTGATGGGACGGGGTGTTTTCAAACTTTCAATATACGCGTCCCTGTTCATTATACAATAACAATGAATTTGGACCAATGATACTATACATTGACACTAAAGCTACAATACGACTTTAACCTTTTATGTACCATCAACGTATATAAACGTCTCGCTCAACCAAAGCGATAATTGCACCACACAGACGTCTATATAAATCTTTTCAAAGAACGATCTTTTCAGAGCAGTGTTATCCATAAAATTATTCCGAAGGCTTTGGAATGCCGTAAAAGGACCTTGACAGTTTTTGCTAATTTATTTATTTCAGAGAATTTGCTCTTATTTATCTCTTTTCTCCTCTCCCTCTCAAAAACACATCAAAATATGCTCGTCTACGTCGTAAACGGTGGCATTGGAGAGCGAATCACGTAACTTTTAATCGACAGTTTTTTTTTAAGGAATTAATTATAAACCGTATAAATTATCAAGATAAGTGTCAATACAAGTCCATGAGGTCACTGATAATTATCAAACTTGTTCTTAACTTAGTATTGTTAAATTAACAATAAAATACACATTAAGTACTGATACAATTATAAATATATTATACCATTGTAAAAGTGTATTCTATATTTTGTTATATCAGAAAATATTTTGTTTGTTTACTTTCATTAAATTAATAAATTTTTTAAAAAATACATATCAATTTTTGGCATATCAAATGTACAGGACATTTCTCGAAAGTCTCACTTTATTGATAATGTTTATGCGAGCGGTATAAAGAATTTACCGTGGAAGAGACATTTGATCTGTGGACCCTTTTTGCAGCTAAATTGTACCGGACTAATTTTCAAGCATTTCACACTTTAATAAATAATTTGAACACGAGCCGTATAAGGTCATTAAAAGGGTATCCCAAAAATAGTGTCCACACTCGTACAGCCAGATTCTTTGTTGGTAGAACATAAAAAATGCCTACACAAATAACTCTGTACGATTCACAGTTTACGAGAAAAATACAAAAAATAAAGTATGATGTCACAGTCGCGTATTGGACATATGATCAGCAGTATTTTCAAATATTTATAAAAAGACAGATATTCAAAATGTCTGTTGTGCATATCTAGGCAAGCTTCAGCACGCCGTATGTAAATGTCCACCGTAGTACAAATACCATGCAGACGATGAACAAAGTTTGTTAGTGTAGTCACTACGTCTCGATACATCAAATCCTTGAGATGGTTCCAAAGAAAAAAAAATCTAATGGTATGGAGATCTGGTGATCGTGGCTGCCATAGAACTGGATCCCTACGTCCTATCCAGGGGCCACGTTGGTCATATCCAGTCATTCACACAGAGAAGCACATAAAAGGGCCAGAGCGATGTTATGAACCATCATTTGTTCATCATGCATCAAAATTTATCGCATTTTACTCGTAAACTGTGGATCGCAAAGGTATACTTCCTTATCATTCACACACAATTCCTACTATTAAGTAACACTCTATACATTTATTTATCTTGGTGGAATTTTTAATCGTTAAAAAAATACTTTTTAAAGCGCTCAATTGATCTGAAATTTTATATACATGATTATTTTGAATGCCAATACAATAATTTAATTATAATTAATAAAAATTAATTGATTAAAACTCTAATTATTTAAAGAATTACAAATACAGCCACGTTGTCACCATTTTTGGTGACTTAACGACTATTTTGGTGACTTGTGTCAAAACTTGAAAAGGTTTTTCCTCACGGGCATTCAGGTGAGCTGAAATTTTATATACATGATTGTTTTGGATGACAATATATAGGTAATTTAATAGTAATTAATAAAAATTAATGACCACTTAATGTTGTGATTCTGTCATATGAATATACATATTTATAGTAATTGTAATTATTTAATAAAAAGTCGCTAAAATAAATTTTTCTTTGTTGATCTAAATAGGAATTGACTAAAGAATTTTTTTTATATTACTTGTTTTTTATGTAATCTCGGAACTCGTTTGATATCACGGGGCACGCGCTAAGTTGTTTTTTTTATGTCCGCGTTAGATGGGCGATAGCATTGCAATATGGTTACCTTGATATGTTTGTAGTTTTTGGAATATTGCATGTTTCCCCAGTACTTTTTTTAATTGATATTAATCTTTAACTTTAATATATATTATGTATAATTTTTTTATTAATATAATATAAAAATACATTATATGTAATAATCATAATATTCATTATTTATAATAGTTTTTTATTATATTACATATTATATATTATTACACATATTATGTTCTTTACATATAATTATTATCTTTACATATAATTATTATCTTCTTTACATATAATTATTATTTTGTTATTCCTTTATAATTATTATTATGTTCTTTACATATAATTATTATTTTGTTATTCATTTATAATTATTATTATTATGTTATTTATTTATAATTATGAGGTTATGCGACTATTCTTATGAATAATTTTTATATTAAAATACGTTGATTTTATCCCTTTTTATAATTACTATGAAATTATATTATATAGGAGTATTATTATAATTACTAAATCATACTATGTGAATATTAAATACAATTACTGTTACAGAATAATATTTTATTATTATATACTGCATAATATTATTAGTACATTAACTTTTTAGTATATTATATTGTTATTCATTATTTATTGATTGATCTTTGTTATTCTCAATCTCTTCCTATACTCTTCTTTTGAAATATATTTCAATGTATTTCAAAACAATTTTTTAAAATTATCTTCCTGACGATTTGATACAGCTAGGCCGCCTTCTTGGATTCCATTCCAGCGACAACATGCACTGCTGGCGAAATTCCTTTATCGCGACAAGCAGAGGTTGGCGTCATGTCCCATGATATCAAGCTAGCAACGTACTCTCATTCAGAAATCTCGTGGTGTAGAGCGTGGGGTCATTATTGGGATACCATGTATAATTAAAAGTGATTTTGATGCGCGAGAGACTTTTTAGAAGAAATATTAGAATTGATTTATTTAAAATATAAATGAAGGAAGTGGCTAACCATGAAGATGTTTTTAAGAGGCTAAGTTCGGATTTTATTATATCTACAATCAGCATATTTTAGATTATATAACTACCTAATTTTAGTATAGTTTTAGTTCCGTAATATAGTCTAATACGCTATTTGCTCCATTACATTGAATCGCGTAATTTCCATAAATCACGATACTAAGTAGGAGCAGCGGTTTTATGGCTTTAAAAAAAAAACAAATTGGTGTAATATATATATTGGCTACTTAGCTTAATTTTGTTCGAGTTGCGGCATTTAATGAATGTTTTAATTGTAGATTTAGGGTCGCTGCTGTGCTTCTCAAGCTTTCAATATTAGCGATTCAATTTTGAATTATATATATACTTTTAATCCCCTTCCCCTATACAATATCAATGTATTGAATGCAATAATAATGTTCTTTGGACGTTAAAAGTACTATACGGCCTTAATTTTAAGCCGTACAATTTATCAAGATAAGTATCTAATTTTGTTTTTGTTACTTTTAACTGATAGGTATTTTAAGTAATTCACTTTAGTGTAAGCGCTACGTGGCTTTTCCTTTCTAATTTTTAAATTAGAACAATTTGCTATAATTATGCAACGCATGTTTTATTTCTTTTTATGACAGAATATATTTTATTTTGCTTCTTCTCAGTAAATTAATAATTATTTTAATATCTTTTGTTTTCGAAATGCTCGCTCCTCCCACGTATTGTTATCATGTCTCCCATATAGGGTGTGCCTCACAGTTCGAGAATCACTGGGTTAAGGTATCCGACTATTTGCGACAACTTTTTTTAAAAATGAAGATATGGGAATTTGTTTGATTTTTAGGTTTATTTAGTATATTTTAAACAAAAAATCGCAAAATTGAACGCTGAAAAAAATTTATTATTAAAATGGGAAAAAACTGGTAAAAATGTACAAAAATTACATTAACGGGGGCCGCTCTGTACAAAAACGTTTCGAACAAATTCTCAATTTTTCAGTTTTAATGTGTTACTTTATTATTCATGTTTGAAATGACCTTCAGGATAATAGATATTTTAATTTTTTGCAAAAGCTAGAGCCGTCTATCTTAGTGACTATATGAAATTGTTTAAAAAACAGTGATTATATTCACATAAAGGACTGTAAATTTTGAAAAAATACAGTGATTGTTAAATCTGAAGGACAAAACACTTCTGCTGTTATACAAAACATTTACAAAAAGTTTCATTAAATTATTTTCAAAACTTTTTGAGCAATCGCTGTCCGCGTTTGAGTTTTTCGAAAAAAAAAACACATTTCGAATAAAACGCATTTTAAAGTTTGACATCTTGTTTAAAGTTATGGCATTTTCTTTAGTTAAACACTTTTAGTTTTTGTTCTAGTGAATGGAAAACAAAACGCTTGGTATTTTTATTAAGCTAATGAGATGGTCTATAAAATAAAATCCTAAAACAAATTTGTCAATTTTTGAAAAAAATCAAGATTTTAGGGCAGTCGGATACCTAAATGTTTGATAGAAGTGTTCTGAAGAATTTCATGTAGTATGATGAAAAATATTTTAAGAATATTTTTACTTAAAATCCGAGTTCAATAAGTCTTCTAACACTTTTTGAAACACATTTTCAAATTTTTAACTTTATTTAACTTAAATATTAAAATGTACTAACAGGGAAACCCCAATAAACTTCATTGTTATTTCAATGTCTAAAATTTCACTTTTATCTTTCCATCTTCACTTATCTTGTATTGAAAAGGACATTCATTAGACATTGCACTTTCCGCAATTGTTTCCAAAAATGTTTCAAATGCATAATGACTGCATTCCTCTTTAACTATTTTCGAGGCACAAGTAATTTTGAGTGAAAGTAACCTAAAAGAGTGAAACATTTGCTTAAAATGAGAAAACATTTCAAATTAAAATAAATACAACTATCCCACTTTCACGGGAAGAAGTTATTAGAATAAAAGGGCTAACTACAACAATGAAAATTTGTTTTTTATTCTCATACTATATTCAGCTTTCATTGGAATAAAACGAACTCTTAAATGATAATCACACAAAAATGAGTTTATTTAAACAATCAATAATTTTTATTTGAAATCATTCCCACTGCATGAGAGTTTTCTAATGTAATGATTAATTATTTCGATGACAGATTTATTTTGCGTTATCTCGCCAACGCATTCCTCTAGGACAGAGGTGTCCAATAAAATGTGCTATGCCAGTATGTAAATTGCGGCTCGCCGCTTCTTTTTTTTTTAAAAAAAAAAATTAAATATCAGGTTTTTAAAGTTTTTTCATTTTGAAATTTATTTGAGGGAAATTATAGACATATATACATATAATATCTACATTGTATTTGCCTGTTACCTGTTTTTGTTTTAAAATAAATCCATTTTGATGACAGAAATGACCCTAACATTAAAATAGAATTATATCTTATCAAGTATATAATTACATTTGATTTTACTATAATAAATTACTTTTAATAAATTCCGAATTGCATTATGCATATCCTTTACTATGGATGGTACATGATTCTCTATGCGTACGACTTTCATTTCTCCTCCTTTTTTCCTGTTTGAAGTGCCCAAGAAGCAAGAGGCAGTCAGATGTTTTTAAAGTTTAAAAACATTATTCAGGACGGTTAAGATAAAGAGCAATGTATACTTAATCCTTTGTGAATGACAGTACAATCAAATTTCAACAATGAGTAACGAAAGATCAATTCAAAAGAAACACCGTAACTTTCAAGAAAATGGTAACTGTAATATTTTAAACATTTTATTATTGCATTATTTTATTATATATTATATGTATACATGAAAAATAATGAAAACAATAATAATAATTCATTCTATTTAAAATTTCACTCCAATAAATGTTTTTTTGTTTCCAAATCTGATATAAAAGTACATATTTTTATGTGCGGCCCGCGAGATTATAATGTTTTTCTGAAGTGGCAAGCAAGGTCATTTGGGTTGGATACCCCTGCTCTATGATTATCGAAAACATTATACGCATACAGACTGTCTCTCCCTATTAAAATATGTTTGAAATGATGTTCGCTCAAAAGGCGCAAGTCTTGAGCGGCTGATAAATTTCGCAAAGATACGTAAAATTGCACAAATAAATAATTTACTGTAAGTTATTACTAATATTACTTAATTAATATTGAATCCCGATCAAAAACGAGGAATGATTACACTTAGTTATATTTTGAATGCAATCAGTGATTGTGACCAGCTAACCATATTCTACAGTTCTGCTTATCTACACTCATTTCCAAAAGTTAAGCACGAAGATGTAAAATGCAAAAAAAAAAATACTGCTTTGATTGACACAAAATTTGGCTGTAAAATAGCATATATATTTATACATAAAACAAAATCAATAATTATATACAGAAATGAAAACAATATTAAATTTTTGTAAGTTATCAGATAATGCCATACTGGAGACTTGAAGAGAACATATAAAAGTGAAAATAACAGCATAAATGAAAAAAGGACAATAGGGTATGGTGATCCCCTCATCTGTACAAAGTTTACACCTTCTGACCATGCTTTCAATTGGGTGGTAAACCACCGCAGAAATTAAGCAATCGAAATTTTTGAGACATTTTCCCAGACAAAAGATGGCTAGAGGTGGGAACAAAAAAATGCACAGCCGGATCCCAAAGATTTTCAATGGGTTTAAAAGGTCGGGCAATATGCTGGCCACGCCATCCCCAACCTTCACCCAGGTAGTCTTGACGATGTCAGCTCTATAGGGACGTCCGTTGTCGTCCAAAAAACAAAAGGGGAATGCTGCGGGTACTTCGCAAAGGGTTCTAGGACTTCATCCGATACCGGACCCCTCAAACCCAAAAATTCAGGTGGTATCCAATAAATCCCCCCACACCATAATGCCGCCTCGGAATGCGTGATGTTCGGGCTATTCGTTTTTTTCCCCCTTTCCTTATACGCTTGTCATCTGGCCCAAAAATCTTGACTCACAGAAAACAACATTCCCTAGTCAGACACAGTCAATTCCCATTTCCCCGTCAACTTTATCCGCCCAATCAAGGGGGGCGATTAAAAAAAAACTCGAGGTACCGGGCATCAGCCCTTTTTTATATGCTTCGGCGTACAAACTGCAGATGAAAATCTTACCAATGGACGCTGTAACCATAAAAAAGTCACACGTGGGAAAGGCGTCTGTATTCCGCTTACACATTAAGCATATCGATCCTTTCCCCGGGGGTCAACCTCGGGGCCCTTTGGACAACTTCTTTGGTTTGGAGAGAATTGTTTCCTAAACGAAAATATAAAAAGATGAACGCCGAAGAAAGAGCAACATCTGGATCGACTGTCCTGCTTCAAAGCACCCAACAGCTCGCCAGACTAGAATCTTCCATTCGTTTTCTGGAAATAAGAAACACATGCGAAAACAAATTGTCGAAAGTTTTAAAAACCTTCTATAGCACTTACAATCAACTTCTGAAACCCCTTTAAAGCTGGTTTCTTATAAGTCCCTTTTTTGTATTTTTTTGACATGAAAGCATGATTGGCTGTTCCCAAATTTTGCATACTTTCATCTACCTCTGCAGCGAATTGCATCCTCTTCAATTCTTATTGTCTTCACGAAATTAGCATTTTCCTCTCCGTGCTTAACTTTTGGAAGTGAGTGTACTTACTGGTCATTCAAATTTTTCCTGCACTACACATACTCATGCAAGAATTGCAGGTTAACTTTACACAATTATGATGTTTGGAGATATCTCCAAATAAGCATTTTCACTTAATTCATTGAACTAACATTTCGGATCTGATACTCCAAATATGTGGGAATTCGCGTAGATGAGGTACTACATTAAATACATAGTGCTGAAAGGACATGGTCAAAGATTGTGACTGGCGCTGTTTGTTTTGAATGATAAAGCAGTGTGACTTAAGATGCGCTGTGCGTAAGAATTTTTCTGAGAACTAGTATAACTACTTTAAATCAGTAGAGTCCCAAAAATTCGGCTTAATGTGGAACGAATGACGGCAGAGTTTGAAAAACATCGTTTTATCGAGAATGTGATTAAAAAAGAATAACTGCGAGTATTTCCTGAGAAAAAAATTGTACATTACTTGTATTTTCAAGCAAAATAATACAAACAACGGAAAATAAGCTTCACAAATTACCTTAAACAGAAAAAATCCGTATTATACGAATGCTTAGAGCATTTATTACATGAAAATGAACATTAATGAATACATAAAAATACAGTAATTTACCTGATCAGACACACCCCATAAAAATACTTTATGAAGGCATAAAGCTCTCTATAATGAAAATTAAACAGCCGAATTTGCAACAAGTGGATACTTTTTATAAAGAAATGCGTAATGTTCTGTTGGTTTCCATACAGCACTCAGCGCATTGCTGCTTCATAATGAATATGAAGAAACAATAAGTCCATCACCAAGGCACATTGGTGTTCAAAATACTGCATGGTAATTTCGACAGACTTAAATCCCTCACTATGTCTAATTTTAGGAGTTTGTACTGTGTTCTCAACTTTAATGTCATCATTTTCCGCAAGTGCATCATTTTTTCCATTAACTGTGACAACAACAGTAGTCTCCGCATAGGACACAATGCCTTGCTCGGTATCGTTCTGGAGTGAGTGAATATTAACGTCACAGTGTTCAGCTACATGAGGGCTTTTGTGCGACGAACCACGTAATTTTGAACCACCTGAGCTGCCTCTCTCGTAACTACCACAACAACGGGAGGACGTTTCAGCTCTCGACAGATTTAACGTGCATCGCTGCCCTACACGGCGGGTCTTTAGTGGTACTGGGCTCGAACTTATGACAAGCCTGCCATGATCCGATACCTTGACCACTGGGCTACCACAGCCCTGGTATCGTTATGGAACTACTGACTTATGTTCAACGTCATTTTCATTGGCTTCTGCACATCCAGGAACTCTTTACAGGAGATCGAATCGGCTCACATCTCTGGTCACCAGACAAAGGAATGCAGGACCTTGAAAGGGTTTGTGCATTTTTTTTTTCTTTTTCTTGACCTGCAAGAATGTGTCCGAGTGAGTGAATATTAACGGCGTACTATTCAGCTACCCGAGGGCTTTTTGGAGACGGACCACGTAATTTTGAACCACCTGAGCTGCCCTCCCTCTCCTTACCACACCAACGGGAGGACGTTTCAGCTCTCGATAGTATTAACGTGCATCGCTGCCCTACTCGGAGGGTCTTTAGTGGTACTGGGCTCAAACTTATGAAAGGCCTGCCATGATCCGATACATTGACCACTGCGCTACCACAGCCTTGGTATCGTTATGGAACCAAGTTATGGAACTTATCGTTATGGAACTTATGTTCAACGTCATTTTCATTGGCTTCTGCACATCCAGGAACTTTTTTCAGGAGATAGAGTCGGCTCACATCTCTTGTCACCAGACAAAGGAATGCAAGACCTTGAAAGGGTTTGTGCAAGTTTTTTTTCTTTTTCTTGACCTGCAATAATGTGTCCGAGTAAGTGAGTATTAACATCACACTGTTCAGCTACTCGAGGGCTTTTTGGAGACGGACCACGTGTGTCCGAGCTATTCCCCCGCCTGCCAGGTTTTCAAGTGCCAAGTTTTGGGAACCCTACCTTATTTTTAAAATTAAAAATGCAATAAGGATTATTTCTTTGAAATTCTTAATTTTTAAGTTACATATATCTTCATATGAGTTCCAAATGAAAATGAGTCATTTCACCCTTAATAAAATATCTCGATAAATTTGTGGAATACTTACATGCATTTATAAGCCTCTTCAAAATATTCCTTTGATTTCAAGTATTTTAACCATTCTTCGTATCGCAAAATCTCTTGTTTTGCAAACTCATTACATCCATCGAACAGATGTTCAATCTTTTCAAAACATTGAGAATTCTGTTGATAACCTAAATTAAACACCTATTATATTTTTATTCAGACAAAAAATTAAGTACAATCATAATTAAAAACAGAGAAGTTCAAAATTCAAAAGTTTTCCCACAAATAAATCATTAAAAAGAAACACAATACAATTTTTAGGAAAGAATTTTGATGTATTATTTGTAAAGTTTTCCACATAACTTTAACCTGGCCATCTGAAAATATTTTTGAAGTTTTACAGATTTCGTTCTGGATTATTTTTCCAGTTAGAATTGTTTTTAAAAATAGTATTTAGAAGTAGAAATAATTCATTTTAAAAACTTAGATATAAAAAAAAATTGACAAACCAAGTTAACAAAGCTGTTGAGATTTAAATAAAAAAGTTAAACATTTCTTTTAACACTTAAAAACGTGATGAAGTCCTGCCATTCAGTGCTACTGGCTCACGTTAAATCTATCGTAACATTAAGTCCTCATGTTGATATAGTGTGGAAGTTTAGAGAAAATGCCCCACTTATCACTTAACCGAGGTTCGACATTACGAGGTCCACCATTAATAAAGCATCAGTGCAGTATGAAAGTTGTGTGTGACTTCTTTAAAAAATGAAATAATTTCCTTTAATGCTTAACATGGCAATATGTCATTTAGCCAATTGCCATGATTTTTAACACAAGTTCTGTTTAAGTGTATACGACTTTAGTGCATAAAAAACATCTTACTCGCTTACGGAGTGTTTTCTCAAACTGAAGGGGCGAACATATTGAAAAGTCGAAAACAAAGGATTATTTAAAAAAATTATTAATTTACTGAAAGTAAACAAATAAAATACATTCTGATATAATAATAAAAAAAAGATACACATTTACACTGATACAATACACTTGTAAATATATCACTACTGCGCAATGTAATTTATAATTTAACAGTACTAAGTTAAGAATAAGTTTAAAAATTGTCAATGACAATTGTCATATATAACATTAAGAACAAAAAAATTAACATTTATCATGATTATTTATACGGTTTATAATTAATCCCTTAAATGTCGATTAAAAATTATGTGATTCACTCCCCAATGCCACCGTTTAACACGCAATCCAGTATGTGGTGTATCGAGGGAGGGGGATAGAGAAAAGGCATAAATAAGCAAATCCTCTGAAATAAGTAAAGCCTTCCAAACACTGTCAAGATACTTTTATTGCATTCCAAAGTCTTTGGAATAATTTTATGGATAGCAGTGCACAGAAAAATCATACTTCGAAAAGACGTATATATACGTTCAGGCAAATAACGCTTTGGCTGAGAGGGACGTTTATATACGGTGGTGGCTATAAGGTTGAAGTTGCACAGGTTTAGCTTCAAAGAATAATAGTATTAAATTCAATACATTGTTATTGTATCGAGGGTGGGGGCGATGAAAATTATGATTGAATATTGGGTCGCAATTATTGAAAGTTTGAGAAGCACTGCTTTACGGGATTGGAATTCTAATGAAATTCAAAATAGGCCCCTTGCTGTTTCACATCTTAAGCCCAGCATTCGTTTCACTGAGGAAAACTCTTTTAAAAAGGCTTTTTTTTCCGAATGGTGTGCAACTCCGCCGTCGCGTTCTGCATTACCTCATCTCCACTCTGAAAACGGGAACATTTTAATGACATTTTCATTTTCAGAAATAGCCAAAAAGTCGTAAGGAAACGGATTCAGCTTTGATAGTGTGCAGTAGGTCGTGTCCAAATACAAGACAGTGTTCAAGCGGTTTATGGCTTCTCAGAACTCTGGTCACACTACCGACGTACGACCACTTTTGAATCGGTTAAAGCACTCGTTTGAACTGTATGACCTTCCCATGGCAACGTCTCCAAACACTTGTTGAATCTCACGAATTGTTGATTTTTACAAAATTTGTGCAGCAGTAGCTCTTATTAAGTCGTTCAGTCGTCTTTAGAGAAATACAAATCCGATGAACACGCTCAACAGCACCTTACTAGACTCCCTGCTAGAAACGAATGGTATACTGGAACAAAGGAAAAAAATTCAAGCACCCGCATTAAGCTGCCAGCTGTGTACAGTAGCACAGCTTTAGAATCACTACATGCGTGGGAAAATTCTAGGTCGGATAATTTTTGTATAATCCTTGTACATAGAAAAACATTTTTATACAAGCAGATATATTTACTTTTATTACATCTTTTACAATTGTATAGATATGCATTCGAATTAAATGAATAAATATTTTTTAAACTTACGCTGCAAACGTTTGATATCAGTACAGAGATATACATAGAGCGAACGAAGCTTTGAAAGCTTGAGTGGCATGCCACACAGACTGTCCCCGAAGTCTTCTTTTAAATTGTCGAAACAAGGATAATACAACCTTATATCTCTGAAAGATAAATACTAAAATAAATCAGAGGCTTTTCCGTACTAATTTTTTTTCTCATTTTTAACAGCAAATTTTCATAGTATATTTGTAAATTCCATGATTATGCACGTTAAAATAATTTTAAAGTGAGAACAGTAGGTATATTAAGCTTTTATTATTAGGTTGAATGATATATTAAAGTTATATGCAACATAGTTTATTGAAAGTTATTTGGAGATGCAAAAAAGGGAACAAGAAACCTAAAAAAAAAATTTTCATTCGGTATATCTTTTTCGGTGCTAATTTGCTATAGGAGTACTACGCCCCAAGTTGTCGTTTATGTTTGCCAAGATGAGCAGTAACATTACAATATGGTTACCTTGATAATTATATCGTGTGGTCATGTGGGTGCCGTGAGGATAACGTATATTAGAGTTAATTTTTATTAGTTTTTTTCTACGCTAACCCTATTAAAAATTTCAGATGATTTTAATTCAATTTCTTTAAAAGGTTAACCCTTTCATGCTACTAATTCAGTCTTCTATTGTATTATGTGCCATTTTAGAATATGGATATTTCTAAAATTATTGATGAGTATCAAGGTATTTTTTTTTAAAACAGTGAGTGCTGCGCTTTTAATTATTGCTATAAATCGCACATTTGCACTTTTATTTTACCTTTTAATAAGGAATTTTTGAGCGTTCCTTGTTCAATGAAATTCATTTAAGGAACTCGCAGTTTTCTGAACATTGCAAGTTATCAGCTCTTATTGATATTCATTATTAATTTTAACATATATTATGTAATTATTTTATTTATAATAAAAAATGATTAATAATTATTTTTTTATTTAACTTATAAATATATTCCCATTATTTTTTTATATTATTTTAATATTATATATAATTACTATTAAATTATATTACATGATTAGTATATAAAATTATTGTTAAATAAAAATATATGAATTATATCATATCTCATAATTATTAAATTATACTATATGATAATATATTACATAAAAAATATTATATATAATTTTATTGATATTCATAATTAATTGATATTGGTTATTTTTAATTTATTCCTATATCCTTCATTTGATAAATATTTCATAATAGTTCTTTACAATTATTGTCCTGACGATTTGTTACCACTAGACCGCCATCTTGGATTCAAAGTAACTCGACAACAAGCACTGCTTGGCACTATTACTCCGGATATCAAACTAGCACCGTAAATTTTGTCATTTAATGTAAAAAAAGAAACCCAGGTTTCACGATTATTTCACAATTTTTACTCTTCTATTTATCGCGGTATTTCAATCTGTTAGATAGGTTTTTAATGAACATGTAAACACAAAATTCAGGATAATGAATATGAATTCTTTCTCAATAATACAGACCACAAAATATTTTTTTTATCACGCTTTGAAATAAGAATCAACTTTTCGTTTAAGTTGCAATAGAAGAAATAAAGTTATGCAAAAATGTCTAGACACATTTACTTCCTATATCGGATACATATAAACAGAAAATACCCAAGAATTAAGTAGGAATGCAATCTTTTAATCATACAAGATCGGATTTTACTTTACTGTTCGTACTAAAACTGGTAAATTTGTCAGATTTACCAGAGAGAAAAAGATAACTAATTTTTTTTCAAATTAATATTAGGCTGAGACCGCTTCGACAATGAAGGAAATCAAAAATAAATTTGAATCATTCAAAGTAACGAAATCTTAAGCCACTATGGTGCAGTTCAGAAGATTTTACAATACGAGACAAAAACTGGTTTACATAAATTTTTTTAAACAAAAATAAAGCTAAAAGTAAACTCAAAATATCATGAGTTATTTTCTTTTTGAAGACATTGTATCAATCGCAATCGCTTCACTTACCGGCAAAAGTCTCGCATCTCATTCATAAACACGAGATGATTTTCAATCATTTTAGTATCTATAGGGCAGATTCTGAGTGGCTCGTTACAATCAGCATAGACTCTTCCTAATATTTCTGTAGGAATTTAAACTGCTTTATACTTGATCATATGGCAGTAACAGATATATTGTTTTAGACAGAATGAGATTTTCTTAAACATTGAATTACGCATTATTCAAATACGTTCTCTAACTGCATACTGCGCCCAATAGATACTCAAGTTTTAAATTATAAACTATTTTAAACAGATTCATAACCGTATAAAAGAAATGAATACATTATACTTTTATAATAAGAGCTCAAAATATTATCTTTTAAATAATTAGTTAAATATAATCTCTGATTTAATGAGATAATGATTTATTTAGAGTTAGATAAACATGATTATATAAAAATAAACAACATATTACAAATTGATAACAATCTTATATACAAGTTATTAACTCTACTATTTGGACTTTTAACTTATCAAAATGATCAAGCTATTTAAATGTAAACAATGGATAAGTGATGCTTTGCATATGTGTAAATGAAAGAATAACTTTAAAAGTGTCAAAAAGTCATAAAATAAACACAATAATAAATTGTTAACACTATTCTTAAAAATGAAAGAAAATGATCAAAACGCTTTCGAAAATGACCGGATATTGATACAATTCTTGTGTGTGTGTGTGTGTGTGTGTGTGTGTGTGTGTGTGTGTGTGTGTGTGTGTGTGTGTGTGTGTGTGTGTGTGTGTGTGTGTGTGTGTGTGTGTGTGTGTGTGTGTGTGCGCAAATCATTGGGATGACAGCCCCTGAATATAACAGCATCGTACCTAAAACTAGTTTATCGATTCAAACGTTTTTAGTCAAAAGAAACAAAAACTTTTTTAAAAGGTAAAGAATATTTGAAATATGGAATATCTTGTATTTTTTACATGCGGTCCATTTAAAACTAAAATTAAATCGTTCTTTCAAAGAAAAATGATTAAAAGTGTTTCATTATTTAGAATTCATTACATTAATCTCTAGCAAATAACGGATTTTACTTTACTTGAATAAAAACTTAATGCAGTCAACGGTATATCCCATTACAAGTTATTTTGACAAAATTAAGGAAACAAAAAAGTACGTCTAAGTGTCAAATCTTTTGCAATACATCCAATTTTTTTAAAACGAACATAAAAAAATTTAATTACAACCTTTCAATTATTTATAAGGATTTAATCATAAAAAAAATCATCGAAACTGAAACGCATGCTGTGAAACTGTTATATAAGACTACACTATTATCTAAGATTGGCATACATATATAAATATCCAAAGTACATTCACATTAAACATAAGCCATAAAAGGAGCAAATTGGAAATGATTCTACTTTAACTTTGAAATTTACTTCCGTACCTAAAACATTTACTGTAATCGTCATTATTAATATAATAAATTATTAACACACATACTCTAGAGTAATAATAAATATTTCTTTAATCTTACCTTGCAGGAAAATCATCACAATAAGGCTGAAGAATAACATTTCTAAAATTTTACTGATTTAATATAACCAATCCAAACTGAATTAAAAAATACCAAAATCCTGTTTAGCATTTGTTTTATAAACTTGTAGAGCATGGAATGAGGAACTATACCCTAATATCATTTTGTTCTATTGATTATTGTTCTTGCAACAGCAGCTTGGTTGGTTCATTAGAGTCAGGATTGTCTAAAGCCGCATTCACACCAAGGCAGTCAGCGTCGAGCATTGAGCGTCTAGCTAATCAGAGACTGGATCTCGGGCGAGATGGAGTCTCTGATTGGCTAGACGCCTAATGCTGGACGCAGATTGCCTTGGTGTGAATGCGGCCTTAAAGCTATTTGAAAGATGCATATGAGGGAAATTCTATAGCACAATTCTATAGCACGATTTAACTCAGTTTCGTTCATTTCTTATGTTGACACAACAGACCCAAGTAGGCCAAGGTCTTCTCAAGAACACTTTTCCATTCCGATCTCCTCTTAGCAACAGCTCTCCAATTAGTATCCCTGAAGACTCTTTCACTTTGGAGTTTTAGCGACAAAAGGACTCGAATCTTGACTTGTCAGTAATTGACCATGATTGTCCGATTCCGTATCACGTCCTAGACTATTGCTGCCCTCTTCAAAATAGAAGCTGTCAACAACAAGGTTGATTAAAAGATAGATCATAAAAAAAATGTAGCTTCTAACATTTCCCATTACCAGGATGTATTGCATTGTGGGCTGAGTTCAAAACCGAACAATTTCACTTTTTTAAGAAATGGAACACAAATTTTGACCTTTTAAACGTCACACTTCGAAAAACACATTGGTGTGGTGGGGAAGCTAGGAGAGGAGAGGTGCCTGTTCAGGGGTTGTCCTCGTCCCTTGTACATGTTCACAATTATAAGGTTCGTCGACCAAAGCCCTAGTGTAGCTGAAAAAAAGTGAAACGGTAATATTCACTCAATAAATTAACACAAGAGCTACAGAATAAATTTTGAATTTCGATCACGACGAAGACTACATTCGAGAAAGAGTTGACATTCCACTCTTAAATTTCCACACCAAACCAATGTGAGGACTTTGAAACTCGACAAATTTAACTTGCATCAGCCCTCTACATAACGAATACTTATAAATGCCTTTAAGGTACATGAACTCTATTAATTGTTTATTTACTGCGAACTCTAAGGAACATGAGTGTTTCTGGGACTGGATACTTTATTTGGAACCAAGTTAAAGTGACGAGAATGATATTTGAGTTGGTATCCCAATCTTAACTACCTTACCCGTCGATGAGAGGACTTTGAGCATGACATCTTAAACAGACATAAACTCTTCTAGACGGTGATTTTTCAATGGTAAGTGACGACAATGGTCTCCCTCTACATCCCCCTCTCATCAAACCCTTCTACATGGGCAGTCTTCAGAAGCACCAGGATTTCAGCCTGTGACACTCCATCCAAGAATTCGTGACCATAACCACTAAGCCACTGCAGCCACAACCACTGAAAGAATATGATTTGGTTTGTAATCGATCTATCTCAACGGTGAGTGAGTATTATATTAGCATCATACTATAAAGCCGCATTCAGACCAAGGCAGTTAGCGCCGAGCGTTGAGCGTCTAGCCAATCAGAGACTTCATCTCGGGCGAGATGAAGTCTCTGATTGGCTAGACGCTCAAAGCTCAACACTGACAGCCTTGGTGTGAATGCAGCTTAAATGTTGACGAGGGCCTTGGGCGACGTACCTTGTAATTTTGAACCATGGTTAAGTAACGATGTGGACATCAGAGCTGGCACCCTCTCTCTCTTGAATTCCACACCACACTAACGGGAGAACTTTAGAGCCTCCTTATATTTAACTAGATCAGCTCTTGATCTGCGCGGGGTTCTTCAGCGGTACTAGGCTCTATCTCATGACATGTCAGCCACGAGTCCCTTACCTTGACTAGTAGGCTGCCGAGGCCACTGGGTCTAAGTAGCACTAAGACTCAACTTATAACACACCGGTTGTGTCACGAGCACGTGGCCAGGACCACTAGGCTACTACTTCAAGGGCCCAAATGAGGCTGCGGCAGCCCAGTGGTTAAAGTGTCGGATCATGACGGGCATGTCATGAATTCGAGCCCAGTACCACTAAAGACCCACCATGTTGGGGAGCGATGCACATTAAATATGTCGAGAGTTCAAACTGCCTCACGTTGGTGTGGTGTGGAAGTTAGGAGAGGGTTGCTTAATTAGGTGTCGTCCTCGTCACGAGCATGATTCAAAATTATGAGGCCCGTTGCCAAAAAGCCCTCGTGTAGCTGAACATTGCGACGTTAATATTTACGCACTCACTAAGGACGCGTATACTAATTTATTAACTTTACCTATATATCCACTTATCACGCTATAATACAGAGCTGTCAAACTCGCGGCCAGGTTAATATATATTGGTACACAATAATATGTAATAAAATATTGAAATTTCTCCCGAAATAGGAAAGATAGTATCAAAGTGATGGCAAGTGTCAGGACGTACATGTTAAACTTTTCTTGTTCTTTTATACATGTTTATTATACTATATTATTCGAAATAAACCTACGTTTCTATTAATTTTGATTTTTTCTTTATAGCCCACCTTAAGTTAAGCCCTTTTTATTTGGCCTAAGTCAGTCTTTGAGTTTGACACCCTTGCTGTAAGAGATTGTGTAAGGAATAGTTTATTCTACTGTATAATAAAAGGCATATTTTTTTTCTCAGTTATCTCTGGAAGCAATTATCGGATTTGAAATTCTGAAGCAAAAACTCTTAAAACCAGTCTGATTTGTGCCAAAGGAACGTTTCTGTAACAGATAATTTATATTTTGGAATTTAAGTCAACCCTGTTACAGAAATAAATTCATTAAAATTTTGCATTCCCATTGTTTCATGAACAGAGAGAGGATAATATAATTTCATACAGAAGAAATATATTTAAATAATTATTAAGCTTGTGACGTTGCATTTTCTCAGGATTGTACATAGACTTTAAGACTACAGCTGCATTCACACCAAGGCAGTAAGTGTCAAGCGTTAAGCGTCTAGCCAATCAGAGACTTCATTTCACCCGAGATGAAGTCTCTGATTGGCTAGACGCTCAAAGCTGGCTGCCTTGGTGTGAATGCGGCTTACGACATATTATCCACAAGCCCCAAAAACATATACTATCAAGCCATTAATACGAAATATTTTTTAATGTAATAATAAGGGTTCGTGTCCATGTAGGCAAAATATTGATACTTCAAAATTCTACTTTAATAAATAATCATTCAATTGTCACTATACAAGCACACTTGCCAATGAATTTTAAACCAAAGATAAATATTTTATTGGAAAACCGTTTGCACGGATAATTGCTGATTCGTTCTGGAATCGATTATACATGCTCATGGAGTGCATGTACGTCCAGAGAATTCCATCCATTGTCTATGCAGCTTTTTAGATCTTGTAAATTGGATGGAAGAGGAAAGTGCTCTCGGATGTCTTTCCAACATATCCCCTACATTTTCTTTGGAGTTAAGATCCTGGCTATGCGGTGACTAGGAAAGGTTTTGGAAGTCAGGTTGATATACGGCGAATCAATTTTGGATTATTCTGGCCTGGTGTATATTTGCATTATATAATCCGTAAAGTATCCATCGCCATCTGAGTATAAATACCACATTGTAGGGTGTACTTGATCTGCGAGTGAATTTACACTGTTTGTTGACCCTTGAGGAACACCAAGGCGTCACTTCCCTGCCAGTAGAACATGTCCCATATCATGATACTCCCACCAGACCCTTACATTTGGCTAGTAAGGAAAGCTGAATTCATGGGGTTCTCCCTAAATTCGGCGTCTTCTATCTGAGCAAAATAAGGTGTAGCGCAGTGCTTCTCAAACTTTCAATATTTGCGACCCAATATTCAGTCATAATGTTCATCAGCCCCTAAATAACAATGCATTGAATTCAATAATACTAAATATTGACGATAAAACTAAAATGCGACTTCAACTCCTTACGTACGTATATAAATGTCTCGCTAACAAAAACGATAAATGCCCGGACGTATATATACGTCTTTCTAAAGTACAATGTTTTCTCTGTGCACTGTTATCCATAAAATTATTCCAAAAGCTTTGGAATGCAATAAAAAGACGTTGACAGTGTGTTTGAAGAATTTACTTAGTTAATAGGATTTGCTTCCCCTCCCTCATGCATCACATACGCATGCCTACTTGGAAAACGATGGCATTGTCAAGCGATTTACGTAACTTTGAACCTTAGCAGTTTTGGGATTAATTATAAACCGTACACACATTATCAAGATTAAATATTAATTTTTGGATATCATTTTTTTTTATGTGAAACCGGTAATTTTTAAACTTGTTCTTAACTTAGTGTTAAATTAATTATAAAATACATTGTGCACAATACTGATACATTTATAAGCGTAGTATATCAGTGTAAATATGTATTTTATTTTTTATTTTGTCAGAATGTATTTTGTTTGTTTACTTTTCATAAATTAATAATTTTCTTAAATAATCATTTGTTTTGACTTTTCAATATGCTCACGTCACCTAGGGGGGCGTGCCCCACAGTTTGGGAAACATTGGTGTAGCGTGATTCATCATATTACCTTACCCGTTTCCAATTCTCAGATGGGCAGTATCGTTATTGCTGACACCACTGCTAACGAATTTTTACTATTCGAGCAGAAATGAGTTTTCTCAGGGGCAACCGGCTGTGCAGCTCGATCTTTTGCAATTCCTTCATTAACGATTTGTGTCAGTTGAAGTACAGTAGAGTACCTGTTCTGCATACAACTCGTTGGAGATGACGCCGACCCCGATCTTGGAAAACTATGCTCAAGCCGCAGTTATGTCTTCTAGAGGACTGTGGGTTCCTATTATATTTTTTGTGAACACCTTTGACGTGGCTGCATTTCAGAACAGTGAGATTTGCTGACCTCACTCGAGACCCCTACTAAACGGGCACTAACAATAAGACCCATTATATAATGCTTGCACATTTCCAATAATTGTTTTTAATAAATGATTTGCAAAACTTTTTTTGTGCGAGTATGTGTGTGTAAGTATATATATTACATAATACGTGATTTCATTTTATTTTAATGCATATTTTTTAACAATTGTATTGATTTTTATATGAATTTCTAGCATGAACATTCAGGTTGAATGCTATGCCACCCGATTTCCATTTTCTGTGTTAACTATTGTTTAGTACCTTTTTTCCCTAGTTTTAAAAGGGTAGCAATTTTGCAATAAAACTTCTCTAATATTTTGATTTAATAATTATTGAATTGATATGTGTGTATTAAAATGGAATACTCTAACATTTGAATCACCTTATATATATATTTTATTTATATATATATTTATTTTTTTACATATATTCTTAAGGAACTTTTTATTTCTTATTTCCAAAAGAGTTTTTGGAACTTAATTTAGCGATAGGTGTTTTTGGCAACTGGAATCGATAGACAAGCTACATAATTTAACGATAGGTGTTCTGAGAATTTACATATTGTAATTTTGCATTAAAAATAAAGAAATATTAAAATGTGAAATTAAATATTTATAAAGATCAGTAGTGCATAAAAAATGTATTGTTTTTAAGTTAAAGGAAAGAAATGATTTCATTGTGTTTTATGATAGTAGATGGAAATCCACCAAAACCTGTCCAATCAAACACGAATGAAACACGTGGCAATTTGTTTAACGTACCATTATGTGATTATGACGTCAGATGAATCGAGTCCATTGCCAGAAATTTTAGCATTATCTACTTTTATATTTAAGAAAGGAACAGTTCCATGTAAATTTCTAAAACTGCGTGCTATTTTATTATTACATACAACCTGCTATACAAAAAACCAATCGGCTGCATCTTTTCCGCTTAGTAAAACTGAATGAAGTACACCCAATTTTTTTTACACGGTTTTTTTATACACGTTGAAATAATACAGTACACGATTGGTAAACGAATTTAATGAATTTTTTTTTTATCCACATAAACTTTTGTTCTAGCACGAACTACAAAAAAATTGAAGTTTGGTACCCTTAAGAAGAGGACGATTTGATCGAATTTATGACAGTTTGATAAAAGAAAGCGATAATGTGATGAAATCGAGAGCTCAGCTCTTAACAGCTGGTTCAACTTGTGAAGGCTAGAAATTTGCTGTAAATGGGGAACAACATTTTCTTACCCATGATGTTGTCATAGAACGTGTATTAAACTTTCAAAGGAACCATTTTTTAAGTTGCACGATATCAAGTATTAAACAAGCAACTTGATAAACCAAAAAAGAAACGGCAGCTAATAACTGACTTCGTAACAACAAAGAAAAAAATAACGGATGCCTTTAACAACGAGCGGAATTCTTCATTTGAATCAAAACTAACAGATTTACTGGACATATCTCCCACATCTACTGACAATACCGTTGTTGATCAAGTTTGTAATAAATGTTTACTCGTGTTATCAGGGAGCGATGAATATTTGTTGGTCCTATTCCTAATTTCAATTTTTATATGTGGTAGTCGAAGACTAAATTTTTTTTACCCCACATTAGTTTAATTTTTTTTAAACAAAATGAATTATGTTTGTTTTATAAATATATAGCATGGATTTTATTACTTTATGGTTTTTTGAGAAAATATTTGGAGGTTTTTATTCTTGTGTGATTTTTTTATTCAATTGAACATAGTCCTTTTAGACAATACTCCCCTCCCTCCGTTTCATATGTCGCATGATTTTTTTTTTACACGATTTTCTTGTTTACGTTTTTCTAAGAAACGTATCCACTGAGTAAAAAAAGAAGAGCTTGGTGTACTTTGTATATGTTTCAATATTAACTTCAAGAAAATTTTAATCTTCGTTGATATTAAGTGGAGAAAAATTTACCTAAAGTATCGATATATACCGTAACACAGTACCATCAAGTGGAGTACAACTCAAATTTTATATTTTTCGTACGAAAGCTTACGATTTTCTTGCATTAGTACCGATTCATAGTCATTTTGTATTAGTAGTATGGAACTAGTTATGTCTGGTAACTGCCAACACACCAATGCCTTTTAAAACATTCAATATTTGCGACCAACTTTTCAATCATAACTTTATTCGCCCCTCCTCATATATATATTGAACGCAATAATAATGTACCTTAGACAAAAAAGCTACAATACGACCCTAATTATATACCATACAAATTATCAAGGTAAGTATGTATGTGTTACTTTAAAGTAACTGACTCAAACTCAGTGGCGCTAAAGCCAATGAGGGGCAGGACCTACTGTGCCCATCCCAGTGTACGCTACCATTGGACGCTGAGGTGCATGAGCAGATGTGCCGATCTGGTGGTCAGTCTGAATCGACATCCCCAGTGTTTAAGTCCCCATGCAAGGCTGGTACTCATTTATCAACCCACTGCAGTAGGGATGAAAATCTGAGTCGACGTTGCCCAGCCCGAGAATAGAACCCGGACCTGTGGTGTGAAAGCACGATACGCTGCCACATGGCCTTACTTTTAAACATGTATTTAAAAATAAGTTACTTTTAAGTAATATAAGTATATGCTTTGTGTTACTTCTCTTTTCTAATTTTTATATTGGAACACATCAAAATAAATACGCACCGTGTATTATTACATTAAGTCAGAAAGTGTGTGTTTTGCTTTTCTTTTCAGTAAATAAATAATTTTTTAAAATATTTTTTTTATTTTCTTTTTGGTGTGCTCGTGCCCAAACCGTAGAGTTAGTACGACCCCCTTCCTCCCAGGGTGCATGCCTAACAGTTTGAGAATCGCTCTGACTAACACTGATACGTAAGCTTGAATTCAAATTAACTTATATCAAGCCACATAATTCACAAAGTTTTAAATTAGACAATGCAGTATAATTGTTTTTCCCTAAGGCAGTTATATGCAGAAAAAATATTAATCGGACACTACCTACGTGGCGAAAATGTTCTGTGGTACGGAGATCAGGAGTAAAATAATTTAACTTTGCCACAAAAGGGTTGAAATTTCGAAGAAAAAAAATGCCAAATTAGGCTAATTTTGTACTTTAGAAAAGTAGTTGTATAAATTAAAATCGTGTGTGCGCACACACATATATATATTAATATATCTATATTAATCTAAATTCTTGCAAATCTATATAATATATAAATGAATGTGTCTGTCTGTACTCTATAGATTCAAAAACTATACATCCAATTGCCATGAAAATTTGGGAGAGTATTAAGTATATCCCCGGGAAGTTTTTGAAATTAAAAAAAAAAATCAGAGTTGGGGTTCTAGGTACTTCCTAACAAATATCCCAAATATAGTAAAACATTTAATTTATATAATAAAGGAGAAAAGCGACTCATTCACTGACTCACTGGTTAATTACGATGTCTCCGGAGCTATTAAACCTACAGATTTGAAATTTGATAGGCGGATTCCTTTTATGGAGAACACATCAGCTAAGAACGGATTTCGCAAGGATCAAATCCCAAGGGGCATTACGGGGGCTTAAGGAGCGTTATAGATAATTAGTTCCATTATTAAGCTATTAGATGTACGGTCTGGAAATTTTGTACACAGATTCCATTCATAGAGTAGAGATCCCTTAGAAAAAATGATTTTTTACGAAAATCGACCTCCAAGGGGAGTCGAGGGTGCATAAGGAGGGTTATGCATAATTATTTCTATTTTTAAACTATTGGACGTACAGTCTTGAAATCTGGCAAGTGGATTCCTTTCATAGAGTAGAGATCCGCTACAAAATGAGTTTTGTGAAAATCAAATCTCAAGTGGCGCTGCGAGGGCTTAAGAGGCACTGTACATAAATATTTCCATTTTTAAATCCTTAGATATTCAATTTAAGGCAGTCAGCGTAGGGGTTGAGTGTCAGCCAATCGAACTCATATCGCCCGAGTTGGAGTCTGTGATTGGCTAGACGCTTAGCGCTCGAAGCTGACAGCCTTGGTGTGAATGCAGCTTTAGACATACAGTCTTGAAATTTGGTACGCAGATATCTTTCATGACGTAGAAATGCAGTACAAAATGGTGTTTTGAAAAAATTGATTTCCAAGTGGCGCATGCGGGGGCCAAAGTGGCGTCCTCTACGTAATTATTTCAATTTTTAAACTCTATATTAGACATACAGTATTAAAATTAGGTAAGTGTGGATTCCCTTTCCATAGAATAGAGATCCGCTGGAAAATGAGTTTTGAGAAGATTGAATCCCAAGTGGTGGTGCGGAGATTTAAGGGGCGTTATAGATAATCATTTCCGTTTTTTAAATTTGACGAACAGCCTTGAAATTTCGTAAGCAGATTCCTTTCCTGGAGTAGAGTTCCGCTACAAAATTGGTTTTGTGAAAATCGACCCCCAAGTGGCGTTGCGGAGAATTAAGGGGCGATATAGGTAAAAATACCCTTTTTAAACCATGAGACGTAAAATCTTGAAACTGAGTAAGCAGATTCTATTCATTGAGTAGTGATACGCTATAAGATGGGTTTTGTGAAAAATGCTTCCCAAGTGGAGTTGCGGGGTTTAAGGGGCGTTATAGATAATTTCCATTTTTAAACTATTAGACGTACAGAATTGAAATTTGATGGGCAGATTCCTTTCATGGAGTAGAGATCCACTACAAAATAAGTTGGGGAAAATTGCCCCCCAAGGGGTACTGAGGGAGATTAGAGGGCATAATAGATAAATATTTCCGTTTTTAAACTATTAGACCCACCTGCTTGAAAATTAGAAGATGTTCTTTCATGGAATAGGTTCCCTTTAAAAGTTTTGGAAAAACCCACCCCAAAGTAGAAAGGAGGGTTAGGGGGGTTACAGAAAATTCCCGTCTTTTAAAATTTTAAACCCCTTTACTTAAATTGAACACGTTTCTTTAGTTAAAATAGTTCCACTAAGAAATTTTTTCGGGAAAAGAACCCAGGGGGAAGGGGGGGGTTATTGGGAAATATGAGACAAAATTCCCGTTTTTAACTAGTAGAAAATTAAAAATAAAATTTGGTTTTGCAGTTTTTTTTGTTGAATTGAAGTCCGTTAAAATGCACTCAACGGGGTTAGGGGATATTATAAAAAAATTTGTTTTTGCCCTTTGATTTAGACTTTTCAATTCAGCACTCATGTTTATTTTATGGAGTAGAGATCCTCTGAAAGTTACTTCGGTGGAAATGCACTTTATTATTGGGTTAAGTGAGCACAAAAATCTTACTTCTATTTTAGTTATTAACAAAAATTAGAAATTATAATTTGTCCTCCTTATATCAAGAGGCGAGAGTTACAGCTATAAATAAATTTTTCAATACAATCAAATTCTTAATGCTAGATAATAATTTATGTATATGTAAACAGTATATACTTATACAACATCGTGTACTACTCAGTGAAGCGGGTGGGTAATGGCTAGTAAAATATATATACTAATCTAAATAATTGCACTTAATAGAAATAATTTTGAACAAACAAATTGATTTTTATTCAGTAAATTTTTCAAAGCATTTTACAAGGATGATTTAATTAAATAACCGTTAGTTCAAAATGAAGTCTTATTAATAACAAATATGAATGAAATTTTTCAATTATGAAAGCAATTACAAATTACGAACTTTAAAAACGTTAAATACAATGCTTGAAAATGAAAACGAATCCAAAGAAATGAATTGCCATCAATACTCGATAAGAAGCGTGTCAATTGTTTTCAAAATAGCCTCCGATCTTTTCCTAGCCAACGCATGCGTGAAACCGGGGCAGTATTGGGAATAGAGCTGTGTTCCATTAAATATTTTGTAAAACATTTGTTCGGCTTCTTCCCCACATTCTTCATAAATTCTGATCCCGAAGCAATTTGCTTTCAGAGAAGCTGCCCTGAAAATGAACATCAAAGTTAGAAAATGTATAATAAATTTGAATAATCTTGTTTATAATTTCGAAATAAAAAGATTCATATGAAACTTGATGGATTATTGCAAAAATGTTCCCAAATTTAGAAAACTCAGTTTGATATATTATGAAGATTTAGATTTAAATAACATAACATTGAAACTAAGAAAATCCAATATGCATTCCGATACATTATTCGGCTACCTTACGAATCTGTCTAAATTGCATGCCATTTCAGGTTAGCTGCCCTACCCCATCCTTCCACAGGAAATATTTAGTTTATTTAAAAACATTTATGGTAAGGACCCAATACGACGCTGCGTTAAAAATTTGTGACAATAACCATTGCTATCGGTTCACTGTATTGAGGATCGGCCGTTATTCCAAAATGACTTAAGTGTAGGAAAGCTAAAACCTTGTTTTTTTACTTTGAAATTTTTACATTTTCAAATTGTGGAATATTTAAACCTTTCTAAAAAAAAAACCCCTTTTAAACCCCTAGGATTTTAGAAGCCCTTAAAAACCCTTTTTTTTAAATAATCGTTGAAACGGGCCACGTCCATTTCAATAGCGAAAATGTATAAAAAAGTACTTGTTTTTTAGAAGTTGAATCCCCCGTTAAACCAAAAACATGCACCCTTTTTGTTTGTTTTTTTTCCATTCACTACCCAAATTAGAAGCCTTACGTATTTTAAAACCCTTTATCTAAATTTAAATCTTGATGTTCGATGCACCTTTTCTGAGAAACTACTTTTCACACAGGTATGCAAATTTTTTTTATGATATATTTATAATAGTGATAAGAAAAAAATTGGTATTTCTTATGTGCCTTATAAAATTGGTAATTTCTATATATGCCCCCATGACCGGATGTCGTTACATTCTTTCGGAAAGGGACTGTCGCTCCCTTGTTGGGTCGAAATTCCCAAAAATTTTATAAAATATAACTGCGTGATTAGAATTATCCAATCAGAGATTCAGCTTGGAAGACAGTGAGTTCTGCCTCAGAATTCGTAGGCAATTCGGTTTATTATATAAAGAGACGCGCGCCAATTTCGAAAGATTATTTTATCCAAAAAATACCAGAATTACCTTGAAGTGCGGCAAGTGAAAGTACTAAATAACACCAGCCGCCATTAGTTACCCCTTAGTCCCCCCTCCCCTCTTTAAACAAGTTTTTTTATTGTAAATGTTATTTTTTAACTGGCAAAAAAAATTTAATTATAATTATAATGATATTTAATCTTGGGTTTTTTAATCTAGTTGAATTTTTGTTTAATCGGGCCCTGATCGAACCAAGTAAAATAGAATTTGGGTTTAGTTAGATTGAAAAATTTTTAACGACCTCGCATCAATAGCTAGTATATACTACAATTAGCTTTTTGTAAAAAGCTAAAAATTTTATTTACAAATTTTTTTTTTGAAAAATGAGTTAAATTTCACAATGTTTGATAAAATATTTTATAAATTATGAAAAAATTCAAAATCAGCTAAGAGCTCATTTCAGTAAAATAAGATGCACTTCAATTGTATAAAAAATTTCAAGCGTTCCGTTATTTGTTTACATATAACAGATTCCGAGAAAACGTACATTGAAAACAGCCAATTTAACATTGTCAGTATAGAGAGAGAAAGGTTGCCAAATTCCCTTAAGATTCAATTTGGATTAGAATACAGAGTTTCAGACCTCAATGTCGCTGTTCCCCCCATCCCCAGTAATTCCAGAACCTCATTAGATTCAAAATTTTACGATTCTAAACCATATTGTGGAAATATTAATACGAAAAATGAACAAATATTTTCCCATGTAAATTGCGATTTTAAGGAGGTGCAGCCATGGATGGGTTGAAAAAATCATTAATTGCTTTCTTAACATTTCTAGAATATGGTGGTAAGGTGATATTTTTAAAATTCAAAGTCGTTATAAAGAAGCTGGTGTTAGAAGATTAGCTGTTCGGGACGCTAAGTTAAGACTTTCATTGTTTTAATCGGATTTTAATCTTTAAACGCGTTTTTCTCAAAACTGTTTTTCAAACTTTTCTCCATCATACCTCAAGAATAATTTAACCGAATGACTTAAAATTTATAGGGTAGACTCAGCACAAATAAGCACCAAATGAACTACGATCATTCCAAAATTCGAAATACTTCTATTTTATAACAAAAACATAACAAAAAAAAATAACAAATTCGAAATCTTTTCATCAGACGTCCACCAAAAATTCAATTTGATATTTTCAATTGAGTATAGTTCATTCGGTGCATTTAAACTTAGATTAAAATGCAGGGTTTTTTTGTATTTCAGATAAGCCAATCAGCCGAATCGTGAGATGTGAGCGTCCATTTCTTCGAGGCGAGTGTTCACTTTCTAGTGGCTTTTTGCTAAAACTTATATGCATCTTAAAAGTATGTATATACATTTTAGAAAACGTAAAGTTCTATTGTTTTACTGGTCGTCAAAAAAAAAAAATTCCTAAAAGTGCTTGAAAATAAAAAAAAAACGGCGCATGGGTGAACCTCCTTAGATCATTTAACTTCGCAATATAAGGCATGTTGAGAGTGATATTTAAGTTGCACTATAAAGCTGCACGATGGCTACTGGTGACGGGCCTTGTTATTTTGAAATTGGTGCGGACGAGAACGGCACCCGATCTGGGAATACCCTTTCCTAACTTCTACACCGAACTCACTCAAGGAATTCGAGCCTTGACGTGCTTAACATGAATAGGCTTCCTCTTCACGGCGGGTCTTCAGTGGTACAGGCTCGATCTCATGACATGCCAGCCACTAGTCCATGACCTTGATCTCTATTCTACCATGGTCACAATGTGTCATGGCTCACACGTTAATAATCACATCACATGGACATCAGACCGAAAGGCTTCAAGAGTTCATTTTCAAAAATAAAAATCAACCCTACATTAAGTGCACTTTTACGCATTTTAAATATTAATACTGAATAAGGAAACTAAACCGTGGTTACTGGATGAAAGATCTCATTTAACAAAAAGCGAGTTCTCATTTTTATTTCATTTAATAAATTATGAAATTGATTTCTATTAAATTACTTACATGCATTTTCGAACACCTTTGATGGAATGTTCTGGAAGTTTAGGATCAGGAGTAGCTACATCATATAGCTTCATTCTATTAAGTGCATACTTGTCACACTCGATACTTATATCAATTTTTCTGTAGCATTTAGCATGTTCCAAGTATTCTACAACAAAAATACGTTTTGAAATTCTTACATAAATTATAAAAACGTAATCAATATCAGACATAGAAACAATATAACTTCTCCAAAACATCTAGAGTGTGCAACAACTAGAGCTATTATGTTTCTCAAAATAACATGAGGACTATTAGTGAGGAATCTCTTAATTTTGAGCCTTGGTCAAATAACGAGGACGACAGTTCAGCTGGTCCCCCTCGCCAAACCACCACAACACGGCGTCACCGAGTACTTCGAGCTTGACAGATTTCACGTGCATCAGGCCCCTTTATGTGGTAGGTCCTCAGCGGCGCCTGGACTTGAACCCGCAACACATCAGCCACAAGTTCATGACCACTAGGCCACCGCGGCCACTCGAAGTATCTAGAAAAATATTCAAAAAATGAGGCAAACTTCGAATCCAAATTTAAATATACGAAACAAATTACTCGTACTCTATCTTCTTCAGTGTATACACATACCCTCCCACAAGGGTGCGTGCCTCAGAGTTTGAGAATCCCTGCACTAGGGGGAATAAAAGAATCTGAATTTCAAAATCTACCTACGAGGGAAAAAATGTGTCCCCTGTTGTATATATAAGAAAAATTTAAATATACTGCCATAAGGGGATGGAATTTAGGTATTTAATCTTTATATCGTAAAAATTTAATACAGCTTGTTAAAGTGAAACAGTCATTTTAGATCTTTTCAACATTTTTTTTGATGAGGATACCTACTAAATAGTTACACAACTGCTTCTTTAGTATTCAATTTTTAAAACATACAGTCAAAATAACACTACACGAAAAAGCGGAAGACTGAAAAAGTTTGGTTGGACTGATTTGACGTTGCTTTAAGAAAGCTGGAGTTTTACAGTATTCTAATTTACAATGTATACTATTCGCTAATCATTAGCCAATAATGATAGTTTTTCGGTTTTTATATTCTGGAAAAATCATTTTGAGTATGAAATAGTTTAATCAAAATAAGGTCTAGATTATTCCCAAAAATTACACACTTTTAAGACAATGAATGTTTAAAATTTATTTACATTTTTCTACTCTTTAAATCATGGAAGATCTCTTCCACATCGGTATATTGCGATTAATAATTTCTCTTAATATAACCACGATTCATCTTTTTTTTTATAAAGGTTTACAAAATGCTTATGGACACTGTAAAGTGTTTCGAATTTGTATATATGACAAGATATCGCTTAAAATTTGAAACCTTAACCCTCTGACCGGAATATCTGTCTCTCAGACTGGGATGATGCCTGTAGATAACTCTGTGGTGCGATTTGACATCTTCAGTTGGAATCTACCCAGCGAGAGGATCGTGTGGCGATACATGGCGACTTTTTCCAACCATGAGCAATGTTTCTCGTCTATCACCGTCTATCAGACAGATATTCCCAAAGTCTTTTCGTGTTTGGTTTATTCTCAATTGCTTTTACATTAATAATTTTGAATCAGTTTTTATAAAAATATTAGTCACAATTCTAGCGATAGAAATATTGTCATCAATTTAACCACACATCTTATTTGAGCCATACTCAATTTCTTGAGCTATAAGGACAATTTTAATTGTCCTTAAGGTAATAAAATTTAAAAGTGTGTGCACATATGTATGCACTAAGTTATACTTCTTTGGCGTAACAAGATTAAAATTTTTCTAAAAATCTTGAGCAGGGCAAGCTGGGTCAAGGACGAAAGGAGGTCACGAGCAGAGTTGAATGATACTAACCTTGTCATTCGGACCACCCAAACCCGAGATAATCACGATTCAAATAAATTTAAACACCCCTCTCCCACAGGGACAATAGGACCAATAAGACGGGGGGTTTCAGCAGACTTTATCTGGAGATGAGGTAAACGAAATGCGACACCCGAGACCTCGTATTGAATGCCTTGGTGGGAAGAATCGTTCCTGAGAAAATTAAGACATCCGCCTGAAGAGCCCCGAAGTTATGGTCATTTTACAATTAAAACATTTAAAATAAAAGAGAAGCAGGGCACCCAGCAACTCGAAACTCAGCCTGGTTGCGAGGAAACACAAGAGGAATTCATTCGCACCGGTCCGGAGTAGGTAGTTGCAAATGGGGCGACGCTAGCTTGGGAAAGGAAGACGAAACTCCCCCGGGAGGAACAACTATGACGTAAAAGGTCAAGTACATCCCAACGATACACAGAGTAGTAGGTGACCCCAAAGTTTTATCCTATCTCTGCAATATCGTGACGTCATCAAAAGATCGAACCCCATATTAATAACATGGGGATTCTAATTTTAGTGATAACGCCCCCAGGCCCACTATCTACACACGAATTATAAGTGAAAGAGTTAAACGAGAAGAATCCATGGTCCAAGTTTCATTAACGAAGCTCAAAAATCCTCGGAGCTATGCGAGAGTTAAAAGATGTAAAAGTTAATTTTAAAATGTTAAATATGGGTGAGGAAATGGGGATTTGATCTTAATATATCTAGGTTGCTCATAGGGAGAACAATTTAATCTAACCGATGCGGTCAACCAAGGTGATATAGGATTCGAGTTATTACTGGGGAAGCCCTGCAGGGGAGGGACACCGGAGGGGACGAATTCCTCTTAAAGCTCCCCCAATACGAAAATATGGCGGATCTCCAAAAGTCAAGTCCCAAGCTCAATTCTTTAGGGGAGGGGGTGAAGTTTTTCCAGCCCTATAGGATTAACATGGTAGTATGATATATTTTTTTTAGTGCTTAAGCTCTCCTCCTGCCTACACAATTGAAATGAAGTAAATAACTGGATGGATCTCGACGAGTGGAAAAGTTGGTTCAAATATCAAGCCCGAGACTCGAACAAGAGCCAAGATATTGTGAATTTAATCAAAATTAAAAAGTTTAAACAGTTAAAAACTATAGAAGAAATAGCCCTATGAGCATGGAGTTATAATAACTGGAAGAGCAGATAGCGAGGGAACGAATGAGCCAGGTTCGAATGGAATGTCAGGCTCGGCTCCCGAGATATTGGCCAAAAAGCTGTGGATGGGAGGAATGCACCGGGGGCGGGATGAGTCCCAACAGATATGGTTTATTTCAATAGTTATAACGATTCCCCAAATATCATTCCCCTAGCACCAAAAAAGTGGCATGTTAAAAATATTTAGAAAGGGGTGCGGGGCGCAACGTAAAATTCGTACCAAAAAATCTTTTCCCCAAAGGAATGTTTAACTTTAACAATTGATATTTACTAAAGGAATTTTTTCTTAATGGTTTTCAAAAAACATGTGAAAGAGGGTTTTAAAACTCTTAATTTTTTAAATAGATATTTTGAAGTCTTAAAGTTTTATTTTCATGTAACTTGAAGAATGGTCTTCTTCGCTCTTGAACAATTTTTAAAACTCCCCTTTTACCAAGTTCGCACTCCTTCTCTTGTTCGAAATGACTTTTGGCATAATCAAGACATTCAAAGTAACTTACCACCTCTCTGAAAAAAATAGCGAACATCAAATTAAAAAGGCAACCATTTTTAATTTTTTTTTGCAGATCAACTGAAATAATCAAATGCACATCTTCATTTTTAAGGGAAAAAAATGCAAAGAGGAACACATTTAACTAGTCGGGAAAAATTACCATTCAAGACTTTCCCTGGGATTGAATGGTTAATTTTGTTGAGAGTAATACTCTGAAATGAGTATAAATCCCGATTTCTGTTGAGATAATTTAAAACGTTTATATTAACGCTACTATAAAGATCCTTGTCACATGACTGCGATTGAAAATCACCGTCATATGGCGAGTATTACATCCGAAATTACACTTCTCGCAGCCTCTTTCTTTGCAATGTGCATGTATGCATATATTAATTTAGAAGAGAATCAGGATAGAGTAATGATTGTGCTTAGGGCATTCAAAAAGTAAGGTAACAAGCCCATTCAGATTAACGTTTACTCAGGAAAAATACACAATGTAGGAAGACCTAAGTACATTTTACTTCTCATAGTCACCATACTTATCAAGACATTTGTTTCATCGGTGCAGCAAACTGTTGAACCCAGTTTTCTACAAATCAATATCAAGGCTGTGCAACCATGTCAATAGGGCTAGCTGAACTTCAGCATTAGTTATAAAATGTTGTCCTCCCAAGTGTTTCTACATAGATCCGAAGAGATGGAAATCCCTTTGTGCTAGGATGTTCACTAGTGTGGTTCAATACCTCCCACTGAAAATCCCTTTCATCATATCACACATCTGTTCTGCCTTTGTCAAATTCCGTACAACATATCTCCAACTATTATCGTGATAAAAACTTATACCATACACCTCTACCAATTACCAATAAACTTCAGCTAGAGAATTTTCTTATTTCAAACGCAGATTATGTTTCCGTCAACGTAGCCATCTTTTGAGCTTTAGTCATGTTATTGGAGAACCAGCTCTGTCTACAGTCAGCGTTTGAATGCTGTGATCGTACTTGTTAAAATTCGCTCTGAAGATAACAAGGTAAACAAAAAGTTCTTGCCGTTTTTAATGACCTAAAACACTGCATACAAACAGCGTAGCCTAATGTTAGTCCTTGAAGTAATCACCATTGGCATCCAGCACCTTTTGCCAATGTTTCTCCAGTTCAATCCCCTTGCGGTAAAACACTCGGGGTTGTGGGAGCTTGATGCACGTCTGCTTCCTTGTGAAGGATTTACCACAAAGATGATTGTCCAGGGAATAGAAGAGGTGATAATCGGATGATGCAAAGTCAGTGGTGAGTGAGGAGGATCGCACAAAGTCTCCTACCCAAGTCGCTATATCGTATTCCTGGCCACCCGCGCGTTTATCATGCAATAACAGTACACCCTTTCGAGTAACCAGTGCTAGCTCCTAATGCAGTGCCTGCTGTACACGTTCCAATTGCTGTGAATACAGGTCCTCAGTGACCGATTGGCCTGTTGAGCAACTCATAGTGAACCACTTGACGACAAGTCCAACAGTCAGAGCATAATCTTGCTTGGGTGCATAGGTGGTCTTGCGCTGGGCGGGACAGTATCCGGGGGTCACCAGCAATGTTTAGAACGCTTAGGTGTGTCATCATGACCAACTTCTCGTCACTGGTCAGCAATCGATTGAATATGGATGCGCTACGGTGTCGAGAAAGCAACGATAACAGGCTGTCACTCGTTGTTGCTTATGGACTTCCAACAGCGTATGAGGAACCCACTTGGTAAGCCTGTAAATCTTAACTCTGGTGCAGATGAAGTCTAACCATTTTTCTGGAAGTGTTTAACTGTATGGCAAGTTCACCCCACATTTGACTACTATCCTCATCAATGGCCGCCGGCAGGAATTCGTCATCCAAGGCCTGTGGTCGTCCTGTTCGAGCTTTATCACAGAGGGACAAATCTCCCGCCCTGAATTTTTAAACCAATTTTGCGGACGTTCTTGACAGCATATCCCCAAAGCTGGGCATATTCGGCGACTTGATGCAGGGGTGGTACCTCATTTTGAAGTCGTACAGTAAAAAACCTTAAACAAAGCTCCCGATACGCCCTTTTCCTTCACTCCTACGATTTCCCGATTGATGAATGCGAGCAGTGGACCTGCGTTTTAAACTATATTCCTACCCCGACTGATGGTTTCAATCACGTCATACAGGGAACATACTTATTCTCATTTTTTTCAAGGAAACAGCAAACGAAAGAACTTTTTTTTTTATTTATTTCAGAAAATTTTTGCACACCCCCGTCAGAGCTCTTGTTACCTCCCTTTTTTGTATCCTTCACATGAAGTTTAATCATTAACTATCAATTTCAAGCGTTTAAAAAGGCATTTTTATGAATGCGAACGAATCATAACACGAATAATTTGGATCTGGGGTATATATGTACTGCCGAACCGAATAACTGACCTGAACAGATCGTGTAGTACTACATATAAATTTTCCATTAAAGCAAATGTAGTCCGAGTTTCAGAAATACGTCTCAAGTTCTTGTCCTGCCAGCGAATCTCAAGGCTTATTCATGTTGAGTTTCCAGCTGCATGATGCGGTTCGTTACGTTTCTTAAGTACATAGACTTTCAAACTATGATATTTTGGATAGTCTTTACTGGACTCCTAATGTAAACTATTTAAAACTATGTTTTACCTTTCTCTCGTATTCCAGCTCAGACATTAACTTTAATTTGGGAAAATTCAGACCCCCGGGTTTTTACCCCAATCTGCCCAAAAATTGGTCTTTTAGGTGACTTACACCAAGAAACTCGCTACTGTTTAAAGAGCTCTAATTTTAAATGTTTAGGGTGTAAATATTACCGTTTCTAAGGGCAAGGGTCTCTCAGGGGTCAAATTTCTTTAGATGGCCGAAAATAAGATATTTTCAAACAGATACACAATTCTTTTAAATTTAAATTAAATAATTCGAATCTTATATATTTACAAAGGATTATAGCTTCAAAAAAAGTACAAAATATTTGAAATAATGATTTTAGAAATTACAAGCATATGAAAATTCCGTAATAAATATTAATTTTTGCGTTTCACACGCTATTTTCAAAAATAATAGCCTCTGATGTATATAACACTTTATAGAATTATAAAATGTATCATACTCTATAAACCTACATTATTCAAGAATATATATTTTGTATTTCAATATATTTGAAAAATATTGAAATTTTTTAAATTGAAAATGTAATTTTATTTTTAAAAAAAAATTTATTATTCTACTAATAATATTACTACAGTGTGTAATAAGGATACATTTAACTTTATAAATCAACTTATAGCTAGTAATTAAAGCTACTATTTTGAAAACAGCATGCGCAACGTAAAACTTGAGAAACCTTTCTATAAGAAATATTTTCATATGCCTATAATTTTTTAAATTATATTTTAAACATTTTGTACTTTTCTGAAGCACCATTCCTTTATAAATAAGGTGTAAAAGATTAGATTTAATTTTAAATTAAAAGGATTATATCTGTTTGAATATTGTTTATATTTCAGCCTTCTAGAGAAATTTGAAACCCTGAAACTTCTTAATCTGTTTTAAAGTCTTGAGCTAGATTTCTACGAGAAAGTATATGGATCATAGGTTAATTGTGAAAATAATTTCAACCAACAATGCGTGAGTGGTTCAAGCAGTTCTGCACTTAAACAATATATGCACCCCCTAATACGAAGAGGGTATAACAATATTTTAAATTGATCGGTATTAGTAAACTTAAACTGTCCATCATGGATGAAATACATATGTTCTGCTGAACATATATATGCATATACACTCTTGTTTGAGAGAAAATTAAACACAATTAGATCTTTGTAATAAAAACGATATTAAGCTCAAGCTTAATTAATGAATTACATTATTATATTGAGTGCTACAATGTTTCAAGCACTAATATATATACACACAGAGTGCAGCTGTACAATGGTTATAAGCTTTCAGGATATGTAGAATAAACCTAAACAATAGCGAAATCGTATAGCAATGTATGGTCTGAAACCATTTCCTAGCGTCGTAGTTACGACACAAAACACAAAACGGGTCCCGAGCGAGATGATAGAATATGTTTGGATAGAAACATTGAAAAGATAACGATCATCAAGTAGATGTTTGATATTATGACCCCAAGCCGTCATGCAGGCCTGACATTTCCGACGCATTCAAGATCAAACGTTTGTGGTATTACCGGAATAATATAAGACTTTCTCAACAGCTTCCGCGATTCTTGCAACGCGATCTTCAGCACTTTTAAATGGGAGTATTTTACTGCAGTGATTTAACGTACACTCATAAGGAATCGAAGCAAGTGAGATCTGATGATCGAGTGAACCGATGCACCAATGATTCGGCTTACGTAGCGGTTTTTCTATCTGGTGCATCAAAGACTTCTCGGCATGTTTGCTGTACTGAAAATAATAGCATGCAGTTTACTCTTACTCGTGTTATCACTAACACTCCAAGAAAGCGGTGTCAACCTTGCATTTGCTATGTGATTTTCCACCGTCAATTTATACTCTATTTGAAAGTTTATAGCCACTTTATAATAAGACACTAGTACCCTGAAGAAAACTATCTCATGAAATATGAAATTATGAAACAGCTGAAGTTATTTGGAGAAATATCGCATATAAAAGCCAGTCTTACGAAGTGGCCTCCAAATAACCGTACCAATATAGGTAGGCAGCTAATTCAGAATTTATCAGTACGCTTCGCTCCAAATATTCCTTTTGGCCTAGTAGGATTTGGGCATCTAGTAGTTTTAAATCCAAGATGGAAAAGCCTCGTACTAAAACTCGACACGAAAAATATAAAGGTAGGACTTATTCCCGACAAAAAAAAATTACAAATATTTTAAAAGCAAAAACGCAAACTGAGCAAAGATGTTCTTACATTTTGTGGAAAACTAATCGAGAAAAAAAAAAACGATTATCGGATTTTAAAAAATCCGATGAGTAATTTAGTAAAATACCGAGAAAACCTGAATATAAAAATAGAATGCGTGAAAAATTAAAAGTATAATGATTAAGGAAATTGACTTCTCCATGAATTTCATCAAACAAGGTACGATTAAAAAATTAATATAATTGAAATAAATTTAAGTTAAAAATTGTAATGCGTTTCCAGCGAAAAAGAATTATGCTCAATAGAATCAATTAAAAATTTGCACCACAAGATCCGCAATAAAACACGTCCGTCAAATTTCTATCCTGTTTGTAGACAATTTTCCTTTTACTGGTTTACTTACCGCATTTCTGGCGGCCAAAATTAGAGAAATATTAGAAAGAATTCTCGCAATAACTTGTGTCCATTGAAATTGAAAAAGTGGTACCCTCATTCTTTTAAAAAGATCCTGATACTCACCATATTGTTCGAAATACCCATGTTAGTATAAACGACAAAAGACGAAAGATGTAGTCTAGACTAAGTATAAAAATGATTAAGTAGAATCAAAATAGTCCGAAATAAACAGGATTACCACCATAAAAATAAACTAATTAAAAATTTTATACGTATTGTAATATTGATGGCAACCATAGAAAAACCCAAACGTTAAAAATCATGTTAACTATAGTGCCATTGATAAACTTGACAAGCGGCATAAAAAAGTTTGACGAGTGGTGCACTGATATCAAATTTGTGCGGTTTGATTAGTGGACTGCCTCTGTGTACAAAGGGGCCTCATCCGATTTTAAATATGAAAGATATTGTGCCCTTACACATAAGGATCTTATGTTTTGTAATGAATCAAGGTTTCTTAAACCATTATTACTTCACAAATTCATAAAAAAATAGCAAAATAGTCGATTTTTTTCACTTACAAACAAAAGGCATTCAGCTCCGATTGCGAAAACGGGGGTTTTCTAAAGAAATCTAAATCGAAGGGACACCGAAGTGGATTTTCACAGCTTTCTTCGAAGTCTTCTAGTATTCCTGTGGATTTGAAACAAATTAAACGAAAATTATTGGTTTAAATATGTTAAAGTAAGATACTTTGTCTTGAGATTGCAATGAAATATATCAATCTAAATAATTTCAACTAGATAGGTAAATTAAGAGCACAACTCACTTGTATACATTTTTACAAGAATGCAAACTTTCGAAGATTAAGGGATATATGTATATAAAAAGATTTTAATTTCAAATGATATCGATATTAAGAAAGGGCCATCTTTACTAATGCAAAAATATACTACAACATTAAATTGTACCTAGATAACTCAATTTGTAAGATTTAACCCGGCACTTCTCACGCAGGGTCTGTCACACCCACCGCCTAACTTTCTTCAATACTACATCTAAACCTTTTTAAAAAATGATTAGTTCCTTCGAGGAGCTTTAGTTTGTAGGCGAGTTCTAAATATATAATTTTGGATACCGCCTCTTCGGGTATGTTATATCCTGCCCGTGAATCGCCGTTTAAGTTCTAAATGCATGAGCACGCTTTAAAACCTTTCTTATGCAATGGTGCATTATTGTAGCTATGATGGAAAAAGTGATATTTGAGTAATTTAATAGATACAGTATTCAATAGATATTGTATAATAGTATTTCAGATGAAGAAAATCTCTTTGCGGGGATGACGAGGAACAATTGAGTGATAAAATTGAATCATACTTGCTATAATGGCAAGTATGAATCCTGTACTGAAATCTAGATAATTTAACTGAAGAAGCAATTATCGGCATTTATAAAATGACCCCCCATGATATTCAATGCCTTGAAAATGTAATATTTAGCCTACGACAATATTTTTATGTCGAACGTTGCGACAATAAATGCGCAAATTTTGTGAAGTACTCAGAAACCACCAGAAGAATGCAAGAAACAAGCAATGCTTCTTCGAAATAAAAAAAAAAAGATTCAGTGAAAACATTGCACTCGCACAGACGAAGAATAAAAGAATGTATGATCAATTCACTGAATGCCCTAATAAAAAGAACAGAAAAATTAAATTTACGTGTGTGAAAACTGTAATAAACATATTGTATTTCATACTTTTCTTCCTTTTAACTTTTGTATACAAATTTTACGTTAAAAACAGAATACAAGCATCCTTGGGTACGAGATACCCTGTGCGATAACTTTCGGTCGTTTTTTCGCGCGAGTGATGCCGGGATAATACAGATTTTGTTTTTCTTGCGCAATATGTGTGAAACTTTAATTTATAAAAACGCGGTTAGACATCTATTTGTAAGATTAGGGTAGAATATCAACTTGTGAAACTTGAGTTTCAAATAATGGAAGCAAGAGCTCTTACATCAAAATATTGAATTCAGATTATATTAAATTAATTCTCATTCAGATAAAAATTCAAAAACTAAATCCAAGACTTTGATTCATAATTTCTTAATAAATTATGAAAATCGCTTGAAATAAACAGAAAACTTTTATATAATAAGAAAATAAAGTTTCCAGACCCATCGTTGCATCCGAAATGCGAACTAAGTTTTTCTGAAATAAAATAAAGGTAAACAAAAGAAAATCAAAAATAGCTCAGTTACATCGTAAGACTTTTTGCAAGGGAGTGAGAGTTATATTAATGTCACACTCTAAAGCAATACGAGGGCTTTTGTAGACAGACCTTGTAATTTTGAGCCTCGTTCAATTGATGACGACATCTCGGCTGATATCCCCTATCCAACCTTCCCCTTCACGCAATGAGATAACTGAGTCATTACGCCTTTAACAAGCATCAGCGTATCTTCAGTTACTCGAACCCGTGACATGCCGGCCACACATTAAGACCTTTGTTCTTTAACTATAGATCAGCGTTTCTCAAACTGTGGGGTGCACGTCCTTAGGGAGCTTGATAATCCTTGGTGGTAGTGAGTGAGTTATATTAACGTAGCACAGTTCAGCTACACGAGGGCTTTTGGCGACGGACCTAGTAATTTTGAACGAAGACTACACCTGAGCTGGCACGCCCCTCCCCCGTCTACTAACTGCCACACAACAGCCCCCTTGGTGGGGGCGCGAGCATATCAAAAAGTCGAAAACAAAAGATTTAAAAATATATATATATATTAAAGTTACTGAAAAGAAGCAGATCAAAATATATTCCGACATAATAAAAAATAAAATACACATCCAGGCCGATACAATACACTTTTAAATGTATCAGTACTGCACGATATGTTTGATATTTCATTTAACAATACTAAGTTAAGAAAAAAGTTTAATTACCAGTGACTACACGAGCTTGTCATTAATATTATAGACAAATTTATCTCGATAATTTGTACAGTTTATAATCAAAGTCGTATTGTAGCTATACGTCTGAGAGTACTGCTATAGGTACATCCATAATTATGCAACACACTATACTTAAGAACGTGAAAAATTATTGATCAAGAATAATTTAATTTAATTATTAATTTTTAAAATTATTTTCATCAAAAATTCTGATAAAATAGATTGCATTTTTCCAATACTGTACTTCACTCAAATTACAACTTATTACACAAAGAATATACAAATTAATGCAGTTTAATGTCTTACCGGAAGCACCTGGAAGTACCACATGCAGAAGCACCAACAAAATAAGATTCAAGAGTAACATTCTGGAATCCGATAATTCACTATTTCAAACTACACACATAAAATACTTAACTCACATAGAAAAAAAAGAGTCGACTGTTCTTATTTATTAATATATAACCTCCTGTAAAATGTCGATGATAGAAATCGATACATTGTTAAACTTAATCGATTTTTATGCATTCATTTTGATACTGACTCTGTGTCAACTATAAACAAAGGTGTGCCAATGGTCTCAAAATCGAGGTCGGGTTTCTTTGTGCCGAGTTTTCGAAGTGCTATTAATACCACCTCGTAGATTGAATGATATTCGTTAAATCATTTAAGGTTCAAAGTCATCATGTTGGTTTGATGTGGAAATTTGGAGAAAAAAGGGGAATGGGTTCAAGTCAGGGGGGACCCGTTTTCTTTTAAAAAAATTTTTTCTTAAACGGGTTGCTTTGTTTGGGTTTATAAAAAATTTAAAAAGGGGGAAAAAATAAATTTTCCCTTAGTTTAATATTTTTTTTGGGGCCCCAAAAAAAAGTGGGGTTCAAAATCGGGCCGCTTTTTTGCCCAAGTCGAAAACACCTTTTTAAGGGGGAAAAGGGGTTTTTTTAAAAATTTTTGGGTTAAAACCCCTGTTGGGGTGTGTAAGGAAAGTTTGATAAGGTTCCTTTCGGTCACTTTTGTTTTTGGTTAGGACCGGGGAAAACCCTTGGCCCCCCGGGTATGGTAAAATTAAGTCCATTCTTCGTTGGGTTTTAAATTGAAATTGAACCATTAAATGCAGGTACAGACTGGCCGCTTTCAAAATCACTTTGAACTAAAAAAATTTGTTAAAAAATTTGGTTCTTTTGGGGGTTTTTTTAACTCTATGTTGGCCCCGTGGACTTGTTGCCGGGGGGTTGTTTCCCCGGGGTTGTTGTAAAAGGTTCGGGCCAATCCCAAAGCCCCGGGGGAGTGTGATTTTAAAACGTCGATCTAAAGTCCTGTTTGGGTTTGGGGGTTAAAAGGGTGGTCGGTCCCGGCCCCTTTTACGGAAAAAAAAAATTGGGGGAAAAAAAAGGGATTTAATAAAAATAATAATCATTTCCCCCGGGGGGAAAAATTGAATTTTGAAAGGAAAGGGGGGGCCCCCGGCGGGTCCCTCCCCTCTAAAACCCCCCCGGGGGGGGCCCCTTCATCATCGCCCCCGTGCAGGGGACCTTCAGTGGTACTGGGCTCGAACTCATTACACGCCAGCCATGATCCGGGGCCCCCCCCCCCCACCCTTGCGGCGACGTATGTGTTCCACTTTAATAAAAAAATAAAAAATAAAAAAAAGTGTTATTTAAAATAGCCCATCTATTTCTCTTTTTGAATAACATTAGGTTATATATGCAAAATTGAACAAAAGGTTAGAAAAGGAAATTTTAAATTTTTTAAACCCCACCCAAAAAAATAAAAAATTTTTTAAGGGAAAAGGGAAATTAATTTTTGGGGAAAAAGGGTTTTTGTAGGTACTTTAAAACTGCAATAACTAAAAAATTTTTCCGCTTAAAAATGGTTATTACCAAGAAAAAATTTCACTTTTTTTATTTTTACAAAAAAAACTTAAATTATCCATTTTTTTCCCCCTTAAAAATTTTTCTTCAGTGGGGGGGCGAAAAAAGTCAAATATAACGAAAATTGGTACGGGAAATTTTTTAAAAAACCTTTTAAAATTTTAAAAAAAAAAATTTTCCTTTAAAAACCCCCATTTTAAGCCTATTTTTGGAAAATGTTTTTCCCCGAAAATTAATTGGGGCAAAAGTTTAATTATTAAACATTTTTATATATAATAAATATTTATAAATTTTATGATTTTTCGTCTTTAAAACAGCTTTTGACGAATTTTTACATGAAATACTGACTTAGTGGGCCCTCTTAAAAATTAAAAACAAGGGAAAAGGGCCAAATTTTTTTAAAAAAAGGGGACTTTTTTAAAAGGGGGAATTAAGTAGAAAAGGAATTAAAGACAGGGTTTGGGGTTCTTTTTTCATTTTTTTTTGCGCCTTTTTTTTATTTAATTTAAGGTTTTTGCCCTTAATATGTTTATTTTTTAATAATAATTAACTTAAAAAATTTTTTGTGAACAAAAAAGGGGGGGGAAATTTTCAACAAAGGGGTTTTTTAATGTATAAAAGCAACTCCAAAAAAATTTTTTTAAAAAATTTTTTAAAAAACTTTAGCGGGTATTTGAGGGGTTAAAAGTGTTTTTCCCAATTAAAATTAATTCTTTTATTTGAAAATTTAATTGGGGTTTGTTTTTATCTTCCTAATATAAGAAACTAAATTTAAAAAAAAAATTTTGGGATTTCGCCTTAAAAACCCTTTTTTTTAAAAATTTTTGTGGCTTTCAAAAAACGTTCATTTTAAATTTTTTTTCTAACCAAAAAATATTAATTTTTTTATTCAAAAAATTTTAAATGTATTTTATTATTAATTTAACAATAATAAGTTAAGAATAAGTTTGATAGTTATAGGTAACCTCATGGACTTGTACTATACTATCTTGATAATTTGCAAAGGTTTTATAATTTCATAACTGTCGATTAAAAATTACGCGATTCGATCCCATTGCCTTACCGTTTTATAAACGAGCGTATTTTGATGGAGTTTTTGAGAGGGAGGAGAAAGAATAATAAGAATCACTCACAAAACACCGTTAAAGTCGTCTTATTACTTTCCAAAGCCTTCGGAATAATTTTGATTAGATGGCACTGACAGAAAAAGATCATTCAAAGAGGCGTATATATAAGTCAGAAAAATAAATGCTTTGGCTAGGCGAGACGTTTTGTAGCGTCGTAGCACTAAGGGGTTAAAGTCGTATTTAGGCTTTAGTGTCAGTATAGTATTATTGAACTCGATATATATTATTTTTGTATGGAGGGGCACGATGAAAATGTCATAAGATTGAATATTGGGTCACCTATATTAAGTGAGCGAGTTTGAAGCACTGATGTAAATACATACACTTCAAGCTTAAAGTCTATATTGTGAATCAAAGTGAGCGAGTTTGAGGAGTTATTACACACAAGGAGTTATTTGAGATGTCCATAAAGCAACATCTCAAATAACTCCTTGTGTGTTGTATTATATTTAAAAGTGAGCTGTGTAAGCATGAATTATCGTTAGCGAGTGGTTAAATGTGTTTTCTATACGCAATTACAACTATTATATTGCTTTTATTCATGAAAAATTTCAATTCAGTGAGGTGATTTTGTATCCGTAATAATAAGAAACCAAAAAAGTCCCCATAAAAAAGACAAGAAATTGGTAATAAGCACTTCTGCTTTTGAAATGAATCATCGTCTATTAACTTTTGCTGTTACAGTTACAGTTAATATCTTTATGTGGGATTTGGAGCAACAAAGGGTATTATACCAACTTTGTTGTTGTTCACACTGAATGGTAAAATTTTGCATAGCGTAAGGTCTCCGACTTTCCTTTTTTTTTCTTTCTTTTTTTTTCTTTAAATCAAGTTTATAATTTTTGCTGCTAGATTCTTTCAAGCTATAAAGATGTTTAATTTGATCGAGTGTATCCAAAAATTTTTGTTTCATAAAAGTTCTGCGTTTGGGAATTGGATAAAGGGATGATTCTGCTAAGCGTTATTGAGCTTATGATTGCATATAAATCGAATTGAGGAATAGAGTTTTAGTCGCAACTTATATTGATTGGAAAATGGTGATCTATTTGGAGTATGCACACTTCAGTAATTGCTGATTGTTCTGTTCAATCTTTGGTTGGGGCCGTGGTAGCCTAGTAGTCAAGGTATCCGATCATGACCGGAATGTCAAAAGTTCGAATAGTATCACTAAAGATCCGCCGTGTAGAGGAGCGATGCACGTTAAATCGAGTACTCAAACGTCCTCCAGTTGGGGCTGTGTCGTAGTTAGGAGAGGGGAGCCAGCTCAGGTGTCGCCCTCGTCATTTGACCACGGTTCAAAATTACGAGGTTCGTCGCCAAAAGCCATCGTGCAGCTGCACTGTAACGCTAATATTCACTCACTCACTCAATCTTGGGTGCCTGCATTTATTTAATTATAAAACAAGTAATATAAAAAAATAAGTTAATTCCTACTTAGATCAACAAAGAAAAATTTTATTTTATAGATATTTTTTATTAAATAGTTACAATTAATATAAATGTGTATATACATATGACAAAACCATAATATTGACAATATAGAAAGCAATTTTCCTTGAAATTTTCCATTTTCTTTTCTATATATGGTGTTGGACTATTTTTGTTACTATTTATTCATTCAATAAATTTAATTATTCTAATAAAATAGTATAGTAAAAGAAGAAATCACATTCTCTCGGAAATTAGGATATCCCATGTGGGCTTGGAACCCACCACTTCTGGATTAGAAGTCTAACGCGTTAGCCATTGCGCTAAAGGGACACAACGAGTGATTTTTCTTTTTCTTTAGGGTTTTGGACTATTATTTTCGTTTGCTTCTATTTATTCATTTTTTAATTAAATAAATGAATTAATTTTTGAAAAAACTGTATTAACATCAAGTGTCGTCCACTATAAATTTAAAAAAATATATTTGAATGGATGAATGGAAAGTATTTCATTAGCGATTGAAAATTTGAATGACATGTATATACATATATAGGGAGAGATTAAACTAATAGTAGGAATTGAAGGAATAAGGCACATTGTTATACCATCGATTTTAGCAAGGAAGTATACGAGCATTGCAAATATAACTTTGTGCAAATTTGATCTTTTTTTATAATTCGTACTTCCCAAGAAATGTACTTTGTATTATTTTTTTTCTTTTGAATTTAATTTCTGGGACTCATTGATGTGGCCTTTTCTAGGATAGGTTGAGTTATTCCCTTTTACAATGGATTAAATTCACAGACTTCTGGCGCCAAGTGGGTAATCACTTGATACTTTTGGCAACAACTGCACGTGTTTCTTTATTATCGTGGAATAACCTATATGCCAGTTGTTGACATCCTTTTGGCTTCATTTTATCTAATTAAAACATATATATCATTGTATTTTTTGTATTATTCTAGTATATATATTTGTTAGGAAATAATCTTCACAACTATTTTATATATTTTTTGTTTTATTTTAATTTATTTATCTAATTAGGTAATTGTCCTGCTTTATTTATCTAATTAGGTTGGATCCTAGCATTTATTTGTAGTTCTTGGTACACTTAGACATATGGTTCTTAGTTATTTTAGTTCTTAATTATTTTATAGTTCTTTATTATACATTTTTGCGCAAGAATGGCTTACAGAATATAATCAACACTACTTCTTTTAAATTGTATGACTCGAATAACACACAATGGTATCATTCCCTTAAAAAGAACGCATCCCTATTATTATCCAATACAGTGTCAGTTAGGCATGAATAATATAAAAGATGTCTGTTTGTATATTTAATAAATCAAAGTCAAGAGAAAATATTAATTCTGAAGTAATACAATTTGTTAATAATTTGTGGGAGGAATTTTTTACAAAAATTAAAGAAATTTTTTTGATTTTACCTTCTACAAATTTTCGATTTCTAAATTATTAATAATTCATCTTTTCTGTTAAAAATTAATGTCATTTCTTTCTTTTAAATTAAAATAAAATATTCTTAAGGGAATAAAACCATTACAAAAGGGGTAACAATTTTTAGAAATGATTAACTTTAATTTGATGATAAATTATCTTATTGTTTTTAAGTACATGTTAAACTTGTAAAAAAGTTTATTTCTTGAAACCTGTGTATATATAATAATCTGAAAGTTTTAAATAAATGTAGAGAATTATCTTTTGGTGAAAGTGTATTTATTTATTTATTTTTGAAATCTTAGAGGCTAATTAAGAAGTATTTATTGATCCATGATTTCAGTATTTTCCTTTTTTGTACAAATCCTTAAAATAGTTTGATTTTTGAAAACTCAGTATTATGCATATAAAGATAATTATGGATATGAGTATATGATTCATGTATATACATCCTGTGATGAAAATGATTTTTTTTTTTCAACTTCATAAAAATTGCAAATTTTATAATAGTATTCTTACCAATGGGGACATTGAACACACTAAGTGAAACATTATAAGTGTCAGACATTTTAAATAATCCTGTAATGTTGGTTTGATTTATCAGTAATATAGAAAGTTCTTGATTTTTTCCTTAGTAATGTGTTACTAACTGGTAAACCTGTTCTTCACACAGGTGTGAATTTATATATATGAATAATGTTATGCATGAATTTTCTCTTTTTTTCCCCCAGTGCTTCAGTATTTAGACATAGAAAATAGCGATTTTCTATAAAATATAATATTACATTTACCCAAGTTTGCTTATCTACACTTAAAAATTTCCAATGAATATTTTATTTCACTGAGGAAAAGTTATTTGATAAAAATAAATTTTATGTTTACACAACGTATAACATATAAATACTTATATACAAATTGTACAATATTATGAAGCATTTAAAGATGTTTGAAAATGTTTCTAATAAAATAATATTCCATATCTTTAACTGTCTGATTTACTTAGTAATTATCCATTAAAAATGTTTGGAATTTTTTTTAGAAATGAATGTCTAAAGTAATAAAAGAAATACTATTTCACTATTAAGTGAAAGTTAAGAAATGAATCATATTAATATACAGTTTTTAAGAAATATTCAATGTAATGCTATTATCCATTATTACGAGTTATTGAATTACATATAAAGTGCGCAATCAGGGCTAATAATTAGCCCTTTTGTGGGCAGTGGTTATTAGGTCAAGCCACATATTAAAAATTTTTCTCCAAGTGGAAGGTCAATATTTAGTCTATCCACATGCGTTAATTGAAGCTAAACGCATAAAGATCAACACAGATGGCATCAACATACCTTTTTTTTTGCATTTCTTGTCGTCTGATGGGCAGTTAAAAAGAGTTCTTCTCGGTGTAAATCTACAAATTGTATTTTGATCACTATAAATAAAATTTCTGATCTTTGAAAAGAATTTCGACATGTCATTAAGTATACTTTTCTCTCATCTGAATGAATTAAGCAAATGTGCAATTCAAAAAACAAAGGTTTTATTTAGGTTTTTGAAAAGCTTTCATATGTGGATAGAGGCTCTATCCACTGCCTTCATAGAACAGAAAAATGACCTTGAAATGTTCGCTCTTCCTCCACTTGAGAGTCAAAACAGAAGGTACAGAATCTGTACAGGAGATGCGCTCTTTGCAATACCAGAAAAGACGTGCATCGCTCTCAATAGCTGTGTCGCTCTTGCAGTGTACCACTGTGTCTTCAAGCAAATGACTCTACTTACTTTGAAAAGTTCCACAGTAAATAGCTCATCAGATTTGTGAAATAACTTATTTAAATCCTCAAAAATATTATTTTATTTCTCTAACTTCAAAACTAAAATTAAATAAAATATAAAATGTGGATATATACCGCTTTCAATGTATATTTTAGTAAGTATTCTAATAAGTACAATATTATTCTGTTATTATTTATTCACACTTATACTTCGTATTTAGTTGTTATTGAAATAGTTATTAGCATGAATGTTAGTTCTTAAAACGTTTATTGTAATATGATTCATTTTTTCTGTCCTTTAAAGTAAAATAAATGTCTGAAGTGCGCAGTGGCTATAATGTCTAGCCACCACCCACGGAAAAAACCCTTGATCAGATATTTTTTTGTGACTAAATAATGTTTATAGAGGATGATAACATTACATATAATTAAGTACTTTATCACATCCCAGAAAAGTGTATTAAGCTTTGTGCCCGCTACTCTAAAGGGTTAACTAAATAATTATAATGAGTTATTTCTACAGGTATTAACTGTTTTTGTATTTTCAGCATATTAAAATTAATAAAGCAGTGCTTCTCAAACTTTCAATATACGCGACCCACTATTCAATCATCATTTTCATCGCGCCCCCCTCTATACAATAACAATTCATCATATCTTTTACCTAAAATAGTGCAACGAATAAAGACTTTTAAAATGTTGCACATTTTACGTGTAATTTTACAAATGGTAAAGAATAGTTTTGATTTCTAATGCTTGAAAGTGGTACTTGATTTATAATCTAGTATAAACACTAATAGAACTGTAGTAAATTAAGATATTTTTCCCATTTCTGTAGTGTGTGAATGCTTCTATTTTTTCCCCCTGTAATATTGTAAAATTATTAAGTAAAATATAAGAGTTTCATAAATATATATATTTTTTGATATGTATGTGGGAAATATCAATCCATTCAAATTTTGAAAATTAAAGGGGGTACCTCTTTAACTACTCTGAAGATTTTAAAAAAAAAAGAAAAATGTTAATCAAACTTTAATTTAAATATAACTTACTATAAAATAAACAAAAACTTGTTTGAAGTTTTTTCATTCTTGTAAAAGTCTTCAAAAAATTTTTTGAAGGGTTTCTTTTGCACGGTTTTGAAAATATTATTCAAAATGGTCAACCCCTGATAAATAGTAAAAAGAGGGGTATAAATAAAGCATATGCTTTCAAAACCATTTTTTTCCCGAGATAAAAAATGTTTCCCCCCTACCTTTTTTCTTTTTATTTCGACAACCATTTCATCAAAAAAAGTTTAAAAAGAAAGGTTTTGTTTGAACAAAATAATAGTAAGCAATAGCTGGCAAATAGTCATTTCGTCCCGGGGAATGCGTTGGACTCATAATTTGTATTGAGAAAAATAGCCTGAATTGGGTTCCTCGTAAGGCATATCGGGGCCCTTTAAAAGAATGCGTAACTCCATCTGTTGGTTTTTTAAAGGGTGCATGCCAAGCTGTCGTTTATGTTCGCCAACATGGGCGATAACATTATAATATGGTTACCTTGACATTTGTATCATGTGGTCATGTGTATCGTCATTTGTATCGTTTAGCGCGATTAAGGAATCGTGGGGAACAACGCGGCCTGGCTCTATATCTTGTTTCCTTGTGGGTTGCGCATTCTGATAGGCCGACGATATGACAAATATCGGAAAGATTTCTTTCCCCCGAGTGTCTCCCAAATATCCTAAATCTTAAGTATTTCATACACTATGGATTTGGGGATACATAAAAAACTCATTGGGGGGGTTTGTATTTATCAAAAAACATTTCCTGTGTATTTTTTCTTTTAAACGGATTAAACCCTTTCAATTTAAAAATAAGATGGAAAAAAGTATGTCGAAAGAAATTTCTGGCGATGAAAACTTCCTTCGCAAAGTAGTTAATAAAAAAAAGTTTTAAGTTCCCCAAATCTTAATTTTTAGCACACCCCATACTTTTCAAAATTTTTTATTAAAATTTTTTCTTGTATTCATCTTGGCAAATATTCCTTGAAATCCAAAAAAAAAAAGGTTTAAAGTGCAATTCTTTAAAAAAGGTATTTTGTCAAAAAAAATAATCTTTTGAAAATCAAATTTCCCATTAATGCCAAGTTTTGGTTTTTCGCTTAAAAAGGTTTTTCCCTTTACTTAAAAAAACACACCAAATAATCAATGTTTTCCGGTGCCCCCTATATATTTTATCAACAAAATAGAGAAATTTCATAATCAACAAAGGACTCATTTCCCAAAAAGGCCGGATGAAAGTGGCCCAATATCGCATAGGTTTTCCCTTTGTAAAAAGTTTGAGTGCTTTTTTGTTGATTGATTGAATATTAACGTCACACTGTTCAGCTGCACCGGGCTTTTGGCGACGGACCCTAATTTTGAACCATGGTCAAATGCGGGGCGACACCGACTGGGACCCCCTCCTAACTACCCCAACCACACCCGGGGGGACGTTTCAGCTCTTGACGTTTACGTGCATCGCTGCCCTCACGGGGGTCTTTGTGGGACTGGGCTCGAACTCGTGACAAGGCAACCACAGTCCCAAACCTTAAACCCCTGGCTACCGCGGCCACGTTTGAGTGTTGGAAATATGCTCTTAATCTGAATCGGTTAGATTCCAAAGATTTATTCATAGCTTATGTTTTAGTAGAAGCCCAGTGGCTGGTTAAAATCACGCTATACTCCGGTCCGAGCAAATTTCGGGGTGGGAAAATGTTGACTCAGCCTTTTATTTTCTGGGGTCGATAAAGGATACTCCTTGGGAACTAAACACTGAGGGTTTCGCGTCAGACTTACCACCGGACCGGAACATCTCATGCACCTTAGTGCCCAAAGTCATAAAAACTGAGAAGGGAAGAGTAGACCTGTAAGCTGATGCGCCACCTACTAGTTGATGTTTTACTACGATCAGAAAGCTGAGCCGTGACCCGATATGGGCCATGCACTGGAGAATATACTAAGATTTAAAAAAAATTGCTGTTTCATATATGTATTTAAAAAAAAATATTAATTTTTTATTAAGCCTAAATAACAAAATACCATCCGAGAATTGTAAAAATGAATTCCTTTATTCTTCACTGAATACAAATGTGTAAAAAGAATACTGTATATAATATATTTAATAAGGAAAAATCAGAAATTTTTTTGAAAATTGGAGATTTAATTGCAAGAGTTAATTTTTTTGAAAGAATGCTGATAATTATGTAACTTAAAATGCATATAGTGGTACTTTAGTAAATCTTTCTTGGTGCATTTGCATGAATGTAAATTCTACGAGCTCTATACATTTATAAAAGTTCATTGAATTCATAGACCTAAAAATATTCCTTAAAAATTTGTTTTAAGAAACTAAAATTTTACTAAACATATTCCATTCAAATAATTCAAAATAGGGGGAAAATTATACAATAGTTTAAAATAGATGAACCGATACTATACTAGATTGATTATGTTTAATAGTTTGGTATGCCACACAGAAAATTTTACCCTAATATAAATATTATCAGATTACAAAATAAAAATCAAGGGGCTTAAAGAAATAATTACATGCATTTTAATATCAATGTATTCAAAATTAGCTTACCTCATTAAATTCAGTCTTTACATTGTTAGGTTTCCAATACAATAATTTTATATATATATATATATATATAATATATAATTTGCTTTGCTTCAGAATTATATGAAGGGTTATTCAATGTGTTTCGGAATAACTTCAACCCAATTTGCATTAAGTGGGATGTTATATGCATACGAACAAAAGAGAACTAATTCTTAAGCTGATTAAATTGACTCTTTAAATCTCCACAGCTCATTATTTAGACTTTTAAAACTAGAATTAAATCTCTTCAAACTGACTTTTAATCTCCCCAGACAAGCCTTCTGTTGCAAGAAATTTTATTGAAGTTACCACCTTCATCAGGGGACAAAAGCATTAAAATTTAAAAATGGCCATTTAATGTAAATCTGATATTTGTCAATTGAATAAAGAGATTTTTTTTTCTACTTAACATTCTATTATGCTGGAATAGAGTGCCTGTATAAACTTATATTAGTTAAGTCAAATTTTTTGAGGTATATAATCAATTTAAAAAAAATCTTGTTTAATTTGTAATAACAGATACTAAAATTATAAAATCGTATCTAATTCTGTTGACAAAAGAGACAACCAAGTCAATAAATTCTTACAAAACTGGAAAACATGCAGGAAAAAAGTATAACATGCAAGCGACACTCACTGCTGTGCCTTAGGGCCTGGGTTCGAATCCGGGATAATACATGGATGTTTGTAAATGTATAGTTCCTTTGCGGTAGAGGGGTACTCTAAATAGCCGTCGAGCCGCAAGTATTCTCGTGAGTTTGGTGGAAGGGGAAGAGAGATAGGAGGCCCCTGGCCACCCCCAGGGTTTTCTCCCTCTAAATTGGGGTGGAACAGAGCAAAATCGCACAGTCACCTGCATGGTGCTGAAAGCTAAGGGCGTAAGAATCTAGCCCTAAGCCGTCATGCAGATGGCATAGGTCACATCAGCACAGCATACTGTATTTACTTTAATCTAAGGTCACCATTGATCCTAAGCCGTATGTCAAATTTTCAACAGCTTTTTGTAGGAAAAAAAATAGGACATTATGTAAAAAATTATTTGTCGATTTTCAATATTTACTAAAATTTAAAATGAGAACTAATAAGGAGTGAATAATTTATTTTACCAGTTTTGAAAAGTTTTAAATGCATATATGAACCTGAAAATGCTCTAACCACCAGTAGGATGTCCATTTCCCCCCATCCAACGAGTTTTGTCGTCTTCGATTCTAATCCGCACCCGATTTTACGTAACATTATCATTGGAAAAGGTTTCGCTTAGATTTGAATAAATACGAATAATAAAATGAATAATGAAATCTCCAAAATAGATGCATATCAGGAGTAAGTGTTTTGCTATCATCGAGCTATATATAAGGCAGCACTAGGGCTATTCAAGACCGATCTCGCAATTTTGATACTCGGTAAAGAAGCGAGGATGACAGCTTAGTTGGCATCTCTCTTAGCTACCACACCAACGGGCGGACAATGAGCCTTGACTGAATTAACACTACATCGTCTGAGATTTCGATTGCCCTTAAACGTCCGTCAGTGTCGTTTCGACATCGTGATATAAAATATATAAAATGATTGTAATAAAACTATACAAATAATTGATGTACAACTGTTCAGTAGGGCTTAGTTTTTTTAGACTTTATTATTTCATGGTAATTATGTATTATGAACCTTTATATCAAAAAACTAACACAAAGTACTTAATCTTGTGAAATGAAATAAAATATACATAAATCAGGATATATATTATAAACGTGAAAGTTTGTGAGGATGTTTGGTAGTCTTTCACGCAAAAACAACTGAATGGATTTTAATGAAACTTTACTATAGTATAGCTTATACATCAGAATAATACATAGGCTATAATTTATAAGGATATTGTGTGAAGTATCCAAAATATAACGATAATTGTCAAATAAGTAGGAAAATATTCTGCCATCTGCAAAAAGACCCGCAACAGAAAATATCTATCTTTTATGTGTGAAGCAAACCTTTGCATTTTGTTTCGTCTTCACCAGGAACTGCAAGAGCTTGAACAGGCGGAGTGTGTGAGGCTGATTACAAACTTTTAACATAAAATAAATACAACAAAAAGTTATATTAAAGTATTACACTTGTAGATATAAATTATTTATACTATTTAAATCGAAAAAAGAACATTGTTTATTTCCTAATGATTTTAGAAAAGTTCGAGTATGATACGTTCGCCAAATTTTAAATCTTAATATTTACGGACTGGGCAATATTAAAGTAAAAATTCGCTGAAATTCTAAAGACAAAACACAGACGATTATTCTATAAAAATCCTTGCAAAAAAGAATACGTCTCGAATCAGTCGACCTAAAAAAGAATGCATTTTGAACCAAGATAAATTTACGCCGTTTTTCAGAAAAGCTTTTCACTGTTTTTTAAATCGTACTATATAGTTTCCAGTTATGGTGATTTAAAGGTCGTTTACACAGAATTCGAAGATTCGGTTCACTTTTCGATTTACACAACGGGAGAAAAAAAACGATATTTGAATAGTTTGAATGGCGTTAGTGAAATTATTTTGTAAGTTAATATTTAACAGGTCCTCACCCCAAAAAAATTTTTTAAAATTCAACGTAAAATCGTTTCTCTTTTTTGGGAATAAAAGTTAAAGAAAAGGTTTCCATTAATAAAAGGTGAAAATTTTAAAAATTTAAATACTATTTATAGTGGCTAAAAAAATTTAAAAACAAATTTACAGTTCAAAAGATAATATCAAAAATACAAAAAAAATTTTTGTTAAAAAAGGGAAAAAATTAGGACACCCCTTTTCCCATAAAACCCCTGAAGAACGGTGGATATAATTAGGAATGTTATAAACCTATAAAAAAAACTACAGAAAAATTGATATTTTGGATGTTATCAGGGTTTTACAAGTCTGTCAATGTATAGTTTTTAAACCTTTAAAAAAGAAAGTAATAATAATATTTTAATAATTGGAAAAAATTTAGTTTTATTTTTTTTTAAAAAATAGGAGACAAAGTAACATTTTTTTTAACAGGGAATTACTTAAATAATTTTTAAAATTTATAGTATTTTTTTTTTTAAATATTTTGCATCGTTAAAATATCCCAAAATTTTAAATATTTAATAAACTACTTATAAAAAAAAATTAAAAATTTTTTATAATATAATATAAAAAAATTATAATAATTTTATAAAAAATAATATAATAAAATAAAAATTTTTTATAATAATAATATAATATTATAATAAAATTAAAAAATTAAAATAAAAATAATATAATATAATAATAATATAATATAATAAAATATAATATTTAATATTTATTAAAAATTTATATTATAATAATAATATATTATAATAATATAAATATAATAATAATATAATATAAAAATTATAATATAATAATAATAAAATTTTTAAAATTAATAATATATTAAAATTTAAAATATATTATTAATAATATTTATAATAATAATAAAATATATTATAATAATAATATATTATAATATAATAATAATATAATAATTTATATTATTTTTTATATTATTATTATATTATTATTATTTTATTATTATATTTATTTTTGTTATTATTATTTATTAATAAAAAAAAAAAAATAATAATAATAAAAATTAATAATAATAATAAAAAATTAAAAATATTAATAATTTTAAATTTTAATATTAATAATTTAAAATTTTAAATTAATATTAATAATTTTTCAATATTAAAAAATTTTTAAATTAATAAATATTTAAAAAATATTAATAATTTAAAAAATATTAATAATATAATATAATATTAATAATATAATATAATATTAATAATATAATATAATATTAATAATATAATATAATAAAAATTATAATATAATATTAATAATAAAATTATAATATTAAAAATAATATAATATAATATTAATAATATAATTTTAAAAATTAATAATATAATAAAAATTTTAATAATATAATATAATAAAAATAAAATTTATAATATTAATAAATATAATAAAAAATATAATATAATATAATATTAATAATTTTAATATTAATAATATTAATAATATAATATAATATAATATAAATATAATAAAATTATAATTAATTAATATAATATAAATATAATATAATTAATTTTAAAAATATAATATAATATAATATAATATAATATAATAAAATATAATATAATATAATATAATATAATATAATATAATAAAAATTATAATATAATATAATATAATATAATATAATATAATATAATATAAATATAATATAATTTTAATATAATATAATATAATTAAAAATATAATATAATATAATATAATATAATATAATTTTAATATTATAATATAATATAATATAATATAATATAATATAATATAATATTATAATATAATATAATATAATATAATTTTAATATAATATAATATAATATAATATAATATAATAAATATAATATAATATAATATAATATAATAAAATATAATATAATATAATATAATATAATATAATAAAATTAAAATAATATAATATAATATAATATAATATAATATAATATAATAAAATATAATATAATATAATATAATATAATATAATATTATAATAAATATAAATAATATAATAAAATTTATAATATAATATAATATAATATAATATAATATAATTTTAATATAATATAATATAATATAAATATAATATAAATATAATATAATATAATATAATATAATATAATATAATTTTAATATAATATAATATAATATAATATAATATAATATAATAAATATAATAAATATAATATAATTTTAATAAAATAAATATAATATAATATAATATAATATTAAAATAATATAATATAAAAATAAAATATTTAATATAATATAATATAATATAATATAATATAATAAAATTATAATATAATTTTAATATAATATAATATAATATAATATAATATAATATAATAAATATAATATAATATAATATAATATATTATAATATAATATAATATAATAAAATAAATATAATATAATATAATATAATATAATATAATATAATAAAATAAATATAATATAATATAAATAATATAATAAAATTTAAATATAATATAATAAAATTTAAATATAATATAATATAATATAATATAATATAATATAATATAATATAATATAATAAAATTATAATAAAATTTAAAATATAATATAATATAATATAATATAATATAAATATAATATAATATAATATTAATATAATATAATATAATATAATATAATATAATATAATAAAATATAATAAAATTAAATAATATAATATAATATAATATAATTTTAATATAATATAATTTTAATATAATATAATATAATATAATATAATATTATAATTAATATAATATAATAAAATAAAAATATAATATAATAAATATAATATAATATAATATAATATAATATAATATAATATTAATATAAAATAAAGGGTCAAAATAAATATAATATAATATAATATAATAAAATAAATATAATATAATATAATATAATATAATATAATATAATATAAATATAATATAATATTAATATTAATATAATATAATAAAATATAATAAAATTTGTAATAAAATTATATTTTTTGAAAGACAGTTATTTATACGACATCTATTGCCTTGGTGTCGAAACACTAGCGGACGTTCTAGGTATATTTAATTTCAAAAATTCTTAAAAACCTAAAACCACATACTTTTTTTTTTTTGTATAACCGCTATTGGAAAAAATTTAAAAATAAAAAAACTTTTAAAAAACCCAAAAAATGCGAAAAGGAGAACAAATTAAATAGGCTCCGATGTCCAATCAAAACCCCAAAAAACGTTCAGGGGTTAACGGGCAGATGCATTGTTGGAACATAAACATAGGAAAAACAAACAAAAAAGGAAAAAAACGTCAAAAAATTTTTAAACTCCCAACTTATTATTTCAAATTTTAAAACCCGTTCTTTTTCAATGCAGATTAAAAGGGGAGAAAATTTTTTAAAGGGGTTTAAATTTTTCGTAAATTGCAAAAAAAAAAAAAAAAACAAAAAAAATAGTATTTCATCTGAACAAAAAAAACATTTGTTAAATTTAAGTCTTGGACCCGTTTGGGTTAAGGGGGGATAGAGAGATTTTGGGCAACCCCTCTCTCTCCCATTTTTTTGACTTTTTTCCCAAGCTGATCTCGCTCAAAGGTAAAAAGGGAACAAAATTTTACACACTTTTTTTAATAAACGGGAAAATAGTGTAAATAATTTATACCTGGTTATGTAGTACATTATTTTCTATTGTATTTATTTGATGTTAAGATTGTAAGATTCAGAATCAACGCCGTTCCTTACATTATTATGGGGTTGGGAAAAATAGCAAAAAAATTGGGGTGAGCCCCTTTGGGATCATTTTTTTCGACCCTGGGCAACGGGTTTGGGAATTGGGTTGGGGCGGTGCAGGAATTGATATGCTGTAGTCCCCCTGGGGGAAGCTGCCAATGGGAAAAACACAAAACCTTTCCAAAACAAAAAAAAAATATAAAAATTTTTTAAAAAAAATTTAGAAAAGGGGTATTAGGGGAAAAGGGTTTAAAAACATCCATTTATATATAGATTTAAAGGAAGTCAATTTTTTACTCTTGATACTTACTAACCCTTGTCGTGAAATCCCTTTATATAAATGAGTCACACTCTCCGGAAGGAGGGTGATTCATTTTTGGCTATTTGATCTGATAATTTAAAAAACCCAAAAATCCCCAAATTTTGAAAAAGGGGCTTTTTAAAACCTCAAACAAAACCCTCCTTTATCCCCTGTAAGTCTTAAATGGCATGATAGTTTGCCCATGGTATGTAAAGTTTCCCTTTGTTGAAGTAAATTTTAGCAAAAAAGTTTTAAATTTACTTTCAAATAGAACCCAATAACTTTGTGCGTTTATTTATGATTTAATCTATGTAAAGTATGCGAATTTTGAAATTGTGTATAATTATAAAAGACTGGAGCGAGTGAATGTTTACGTCGCACTATAAAGCAAAACTGACCTTGTAATTTTGAACATCGGTAAATGACGGGGACAACGCCTGAACCGACATCCTCTTAACTACTACACCACACCAAAGGGAGGATGTTTGAGCTCTCGACAATTTTTCCCTTTTTTCCCCCCCAAAACGTGGGTCTTCAGGTGTACCCAGGTTTTCCCCCGCAAAACGGGTTTTCAAGAGATTGGATTGTACATCTTTATATATAAAAATCTTCTGTGAGTGTGTATGTGACTAAACTCTTCCTAAGCGGCTAGACCGATTTAGATAAAAAAAAATTTGTGTGGGTTCAAGTGGATTCGAGAATGGTTTAGATTCACAATTCGGTCCGATATAGCACAATGAGTTAAAAAAGATAATTAAAAACAATAAATATATTCAGCTCAATATTCACCTTTCATTTTTTTAACAACGTTATTTTTTATAAAAAAGACGTAAGTTGGGCGTCGAAAATCAATTCAACCAAAAACCGGCCCGTATTGTTACAAAAAAGCAGATGAATCATTCTTTTTAAACGTTTTTTAATTAATATTTTTTCCAAAAACTTTTTTGTAAATCTTTTGGGGGTGTGTTTTGACTGGCCCTCCTAAGCAAATGGAACTGATTTGATGACATTTTTTTTGTGGGGGTTTGAAGTGGATTCAGGGAAAATTTTTGATTTTCCATTCGGGCCAATAAAAAACCCAAATGTTTAAAAAAAATTTAATTAAATACCTTAAAACAATTGTTTTTTGTTGCTTTTATTCCCGCCCAATGCACGGGGCAAGAAAATAAAAAGAAAGAGGGGAGAATTTTCCCGACATTTTCGCCGTTTTTAAAATTGCAATCTAATTTTTCTATCAATATCAGATAAAAAAATTACAGTATCGAAAAGATTATTCATTTCGCCACGATACGGCATATCTTTATATACCGTAAAATCCGGCGTATAACGCGCACTTCAACCCAAAAAAAATAAATGTTTTGGGTGCAAGACGGGTAAAAAATAAATTTTAAAAATGAAAAAACCCGAGCATAGAAAAAAAACTAGCTTCATATATATTGAATACTATTTTTTAAAAAAAATTACTTTTTTATGAACAAAAAAGGGTTGTATTTCTGGGATATATTTTTTTTTAAAACCCAAATTTTTCCCTGAATAAATTTTTTAAAACATAAGGCTTTGAATACGTACATTTGGTTTTTTTTAAAAAGGGGTCCCGGTTATACCCCAATATACCTAAAAAAAAAAAAATTCAGCTCAAAGTATAGGTGCGCGTTATACGGGGTTTTTGGGAAAAACCCGTTTTTAGGGGAAACCCGGGTTCTTTAATTTTTGTGGCAAATGGATTAAAATGATTTAGATTCCAATTCGGTCCGGCATGAATTGTTAAAATGCCCCAAAATTATAAAGGCCGCGCGATTGTTCATGAAAAAAATCGTGGGCAATATTCTTGGCACTATTTGGCGGCAAACTTCGGTGGTTGCTTTTTTACCACAGATCCCAATGACCCTTCAATCACCTACCCCCATTCAAATGTTTGAATTTCAATTCACTTGGTATTTGTTATAAATTAATAAATCACAAGGTCGAACAATGACAATTTTGACGGATTTAGAAAACCCTTGCTTTTGCACACCAATTTTGTGTTCATGTCCCAAAGGGTTTTCAAACTATATTTTTTTTATACCCCTCGGGTTAACCCAAAAAAATTGTACATTCAAAAGGCATCACATAAATATATTTTTGTGCATTATAAAATCGGGGGAAAAAAGTTTTCGTACACTTGCAATTTGTTATTTAATCTAAGGTTTTCAACTAACAAAAGTTAATATATTGTAATTGTAATTTTTTTTTTTATAATGTTCGCATGGAATGACAATTTTTTAAGAGTAGTATAACATTTTTTTTATAAATTAATCAAAAAACTACTAAAAAAAGCCACAAAAATCTTTGCACACTTTAAAAAAATCCATATAAATATTGATTTCTTAATTTTGTACTTTAGATTTTTTGGGCCCCAAAAAATTTAAGTGTCAGGTATAGATTTAATCAGTTTTTGTAATTTTTCTGATTTTTTCCTTCTTCGGGTTATTTATTCACCATTGTTTTTTTGCGTTTTTTTTTTAAATCAAAATTACCGGGTATATTCTCTCTAAATAAAGGATTGAGGTGTTTTCATAATTTGGGGACAGAGACACCAGTGGCGTACATTGAGAGCAGTGATGTCGGCGTCATTATCCTTTTAAAAAATGAAGTCGTTTCCAATATCAAATTTTGGGGGTAATTTAAATTTCTTTATTTTTTTGAATCATGATTCACAATATAAAAAAAATTAAATTCCCCAAACTTCTGGGCCTTTTTACACACAAAAAACATTTACCTCCATTTTTATTGATCCAACTAATTCTTGGGAAAGTTTCGGAAATTCAAAATTACAGCAAATTGTTTGGGGATGGCAGATAATTTAAATTTTTGGGTTCCCTATGGCCTAAAATAGCTTGTAAATAAAAAGGGAGTTTAATCTCAAAATTTAGTAAAAAAATTTCCCCCTTATGCTTCAGAATAAAAGGGAAGGTGTTTTGGCGGGGGGGTTAAAGGCCTCAAAATTTTGGGATATTTTTTATGGTATTGTGAATCATGGTTTTTTTAAAATATTTTAAAAAAATTTTAAATTTTCCGCCAATTGAATTTTATTTTTTAAAAGGTTTGACGCCAAGCCCTGTTTGTACGCCTCTGGTGATCTGTCCCGAAAATTGAAAAAACCCCCCCTCACTTTATTTATCAGTAGAACATATCTTGGTGATGTCCCCATGACAAATAAACACAAAATGGAAATAAAAAAAAAAAAAAAAGAATGGCGGAAAGACGATGCGAAATTTAAAAAATGATTAAATCTTTCCAAAGCAAAAGGGGTACCCAAAATCCCCAAATTTTCAAAAAAATACAATATTGAAAGCCAAGTTAAGATTTTTTTTTTGTACGAAACTTTTTTTGGCTTTTTTTAATAAATTTTTTAAAATAGTTTATATTTTTTAAAAAATTAATTTTGCCTTTCTTTTTAAAGTTGCAAAATAAAAAAAAACAAATATTAATTTTATTATGAAACATTTAATTTTAAACAAGGGACCATTTTTTCCCACTTATCCTTTTTATAAAAAAATTTTTTTTTTTTTTTTTTACCCTTTAATCAAAACAAATTTTAATTTTTTTATCCCAAAATAGCTTCTATATTCCCTTGTTCATAGTAAATACATACCCACACTCAATCGATTGGGGAAAAATTGTGGCAACTGTACGTTGATATGTAAAGGTATTGTAATAATTTCTTTATAAAAATTTCTAAAAACGGTCCAGTTTGTAATTATTAAAACTTTTTGGTTTAAAAAGTTTTGTAAGGAAATTTTAAAACTAGTTTTATATAATTTTTTTTATGAAACAATTTTAAAACAAATTATCGAACATTGTAAATTTTCAAAGAAAATTGCGCTCCAGTTTCAGAAAGTCTGTATGATCATTCTGTTAAACAAATTGACTCTACCTTTCAGCACGTATGACGTTTCTTGCATACAATATGCTAATGAATCGAGTGAGTGAGTTTAGTGTTTCATGGGGCAAGAGCCAGTTTTGGCTATACTGCGCCAAACATTCATGGGCTGGTCGGGGGGAAAAAAAAGATTGATGACAAGATGGAGGGGCGAAAAAAGAGTGGATCATGGGGGACCCCCGGGGTCGTGACACCCATGTTTACCAAAAAAATATTAAACCCCTTGGGGAAAAAGGAAAAAATCACTAGGGACCTCGGGATTTGGGCACCCTACCCCCCACAGAATGCAGGCCCCCGAGGATGTTAAAAAAAGAAAATCTTTTTCAAATTATGACGAATGGTGCAACTTTTAAATACCTCTGAACGAATTTTGCCTTCATTCTGTCGCGTAGCTAGCCGCTTAAAAATATTCTACACACTTATGTATTCATAAGCATTTAACAAAATAGCTAATTTGCTTAAACATTAATTATGTGCAATACTTATAATTTGAAATTTAGAAAGATTTCAGAGGCTTATATATTAGCAAACTTAAGAGTGAATCCAATTGTACCGTCTGTTGAAACTTTTTCATCGGAGATCTAACCAAAATCTTTTCTTGGTAGCAAAACCTTTTAAGTTCTTCCCATTGAAGAAAACAAAGAAACAATTAGTTTTGAAAATGCATTTGGAAGTCACAATTTAAATTTAACACTGTATATAGGCCACATATTTCCCCCTCTAAACTTCGGAAAGTTATGCAGTAGCAGAACTTTGGCATAATTTTTGAATTGACAAAATACATACAAAAGCAAAAACAAAGACAATTTTTTAAAAAATCCACATTTATATATTAGAACATTAAAATTTTATTTGATGAATTGAAGTTCGATTACACACTTACACACACAGAAAAGAATTCTTAAATGAGCTAGTAAACCTTTATGTCGTTGCTTTGAATTCTCTAGAATCGGCTCGAGATCCTGCATATTCATCTTCGTAATCTAGAAATATATCTTTTATCCTAGCCTTATTCGAATAAGTTATTGCTGTTATAGCTTTCGTATATTCGTTGCGATCTCTACAACTCTGGTAATAAGATTCTGAACGTGAAAGAATCTCGCCAATTGCCCTAGATTCTTCATATCCACAGTTGCGAGAAATTGCTATCATGTAGCAATCTTTCATGTAGGAATCCTTTCTGAAAATATACGATTCAAAAAAAAGTAAAACTTTCAAACTTCTAAATTAAAATTTATAGGTTCAATAGTAATAAGAAATCGCACATTTTCAAAGTTATGCTATTTTAATTTAATCCTCAAGCATGGCTTGAGAAATAGATTCTTACGTACTAAACGCTCGACTAATTCGTCAAATGATGCGATATGTAGCCAACACAGGAAATCTTTACCAATATATGTGCAGAGATTTTTTTTATGCATACAATGACATTTGATGACGTCTTTGTTTTGCCTGTTATACCGTCAGCCATTTCGGCTGTGGAAAACCAATACATTCCTTTGTCTATGAACAGCACTTCGTTATAGTCCCAAACCAGCATCCCATTAACAAATCATTGTTAAACAATATCATTAGTATGTTGACAAATTATACTCAAGGAATTTTTACCCTAATTAAAACCCTAATAGTTTTGAAATTGTACATAGCATGAACCATGCGACTAAAGGAATTTTCAGTAAAGCAATAGGTCGTATTTTATCTGGCATTTCTAATAAATTGCCAAATCACGAGAAACGTACCTCGCGTACGTGAGTGAGTGAATGAAAATTTAACGTCGCACAGTTCAGGTACGCGAGGGCTTTTGGCGACGGCCCGTAATTATGAACCATGGTAAAAGGAGTGGACACACCCGAGCGGGTCCCTCTCTTAACTACCCAAAATTTTGCAGTTTTAAACGGGATCGCTGCCTACACGGCGGGTTTTTATTGGGACTGTGATCGAACTCACGACATTCCTTCCATGACCCGATACCTTGACCACTGGGCTACCGCAGCCCCTACCTCACGTACGAATAGGTCTTTTAAAGCTCTCTTTATTACAGACGCATCTTTCGAGCAACCGTTAGCCCACTTTTTTCAAGTAGCCGAGAGGGAAGGGTTACCGTAAGCAAAACATATTCTGATGTTAGAGTGCGGCTATCTCCACATTGAAAAGTTAATCACCGATTTTTCTACTTCGAAAACATTATCCAATATTATTTCTTTTATACCGCTCACGAAATTGGGGGGGGTTAGAATTCAATAGGTATGAAAATTTTTCAACTTCAAACAAAGTGCTTTCTATCATTTTGTTTTCCTTTTAAATGAACATTTCGGGATTTGAAAAACTGCCATCTTGTTTTTAGAGGGGGGGAGATAAGACACTATTGGATAAAATTTTGGGGAAAGCAATTTTAATTTAGAACTTTTTCAGATCAGTAGCAAGAAGTTTTTCGGAAACTAAATGCAATTGTAACCGAGTAAAAATTGCTTGAAGTCGTCGGTTGAAAGAAAAACTGCTCCATATACAAGTACATACGATAAAGCCTTTGGTGTTTAGACAATCTAAAAGTTTCCTAAGAATATCTCTAGGTCTTTCATGAACGTACCTAAAGGAAGCAACAACCTGAGAAGGCAAAAAATGATGCATTTGAGAGCTTCTTGCGATATATATTTTTTGTAATTTTCATCAACTATTTTTAAAATGAAAGAATTAAATTTTATCATTTTATTAGTGGAGGGTTTTTAAATTTTCAATATTCATGCCATAACTCTAGAACCCGTTGGAAAATTTTTTAGAAAACGATTGATGATAAATTCTAGAACTTTGGAATCATTTTTTTTAACACTTAAAAACCGGGGTTTTTAAGGGGAAAATCCCCCACCCTTTTCCCCCAAAAGAAATTCCAAAATTTAAAATTTTAAAAAAAAAAAGGAAGCTAAAAGGGAAAATTTAAAACTTTTAAACTGCAATTTTTTTTACAAAAAAAACATTTTTAGTTTCTTATTTTTGGGTTTCGTTGAAGGGTTTTTTGAGGGAAATAAATTTTTTTAAGTTTGAAAAAAAAAACATTGATCTTGGTCACGTTTATATATTTACAAACTTTTCCTTTGCAATTTTAATTTTTTTCTGTTGAGAAAATGCCACGACCAAAACGTACTCGTGTTGCCAAGAGTAGAAATATTTGCAAGAGATGGAATACGGTTGAACATGATAAATCGAAAAATCCAGCCTTCAGATGACCAGAATACAGATGTTCTGAATACAAATATTGCAAAAAGAACAGAACATTTGCACAATGTGCATCTGCATAATCGTGAATATAGTGTAGTACTAAATAAAAATATTTTACAGTTACGTAACAAATACTCGATCTTTTTAAAGTGTTCCGATTTAAAAATGAAAAAAAAAATTAGATATTACCGATACACACTTGGTTAAATTTGCATCATTATTATTTTGTGTATAAATGTTGTGTTTAAACCTCTTGTGAAAAATATTAGATTAAGATAAACTGAAAAAAATGTCTTAATAACAAATGCTATCATTAATATACAAAAACATTTTGGATTTAAAAAAATATTTCCAGCCATACTTAAAATAGTATTTTGATGAGAAACAAATTATAAAATAACATTAAAATTGGAGCTCTACAGGCATTATAAGTTTTTGTTTTATGCCTTTACAAGACTTAAATGCGCTTTTCTCAAACTTTTAATTTTGAAGATTTAATTGTTCTCTAAACCCCAAGGCATTTTTTTTTATTGTTCACGAAAGAGTGTTAATTTATTATGTATGTACTCTCAAATATATGTTCCATAAAAGTTAGTATGGATTTTGTTCCGTGATCTCTAGTTCCTTTCTTTTAAGAAAACATGCTCAAGTTAATATTTTAAGGTATTCGACTACGTTCGGAACCGTTGTTATGCAAAAGCGTGTAAATACATAATATTTACGATATTTAGTGTCACTTAGATTAGAAAACGTATATAAAATTGGTTTAAGTAAAATATTACAATAAAAAATTATTTAAGTGAAATATTTTGACAAAAAATTAACATAAAATGACCCATTTTCAAAGTATTCTCCTTTTGTGAAAAATGCTTCTATTACAATAATATTTCTCCTGTACATAGCTCAGACCTCTGTACAGAGGCTGAACAAGAATTTTTGAAATATATAACTTAGAAGTGGGTTTATCTATGTTTTACGACCACAGAGGGGGAAAATGTTAAGAAAAAAAACGCCTATAATTATTTCAATGGGTTGTAACTCTGAAAATAATTGAATTTTTCAGAAATTATAGTTGAGACTTTGTTTAGAGGTACGAGTTATATACAGACAAAATATTGCAATAGAAGCATTTTTCACAAAAGGAGAACATTTTGAAAAAAGGTTATCCTAAGTTGATTTTTTGCCGAAATATTGTATTTAAATAATTTTTTTTTGGCACAATGCCCTTAAAACAATTTAATACATGTATTATAATCTAAGTGACAGTAAATATCATGAAAATTGTCCATTTATGCGCTTTTTTAAAATCACGGTTCCGAACGTAGTCGGATACCTTAAGAATTGTGCTTCACAGATTTATCTATAAAAATTAATAAAAATTGAAAAGGGAACATAGTTTTAAATACCTACTAGCTTTTGTTCCCAATACTCTAAGAAACAAATCACTCAAAATGAGTAAAAAATTTCAAAAGTTGAGCATTTTATAAGAGTTTGAAGTTTCAAAACGCCTTATTTTTTTCTTCAAATGCAAAATAATGGTTGGTCAACCTTATATATACTCTTTACAATCAAAATCAACTTAAACACATGATCTGAAAGTAAAACCCCATTATTTACCCCCTTCCCTGTCTACAAAAATGTTATTAAATGGGTACTGTGTATTCTTAAAGGTGGTACTGTTTAGTTAATAAAGTTAACAAATTTTGAGTTTATTAAGAGTTTGGATTAAATTTAACTTGTAATTTTAGAATACATACATGCATATTTCAGAAAGGTTATCGAATATTTCATCTTTTTCTCAGGACCTTAAAAAATTTATAAATATCCTCCGTTTCCGGCCCATTTTCTTTGTTTCCCCAATTGTTTTTTACTTAAGATTTAATATCCTGTAGAAAAAAAAAAGCTAAGTATAGAATCATGAATTTTAAAATTTTGAAAAATTTTTAAAAAAAGATAACTTTTGCCCTTTCAATTTCCCTTATTTTTAAATTTGTTTTGCTAAGTTTGGGTATTTAAGCTTAAATACTTTTTGCTGAATAAAATCGAAACCCGGGTTTTTTTACGAATGAAATACCAGCTTATTGAACTCCGATTTCTGTTTTAATTAGAAAAATAGAATCAATAATTTAAACTAGTTTTTCACTTCAGTAAGGATAAAGGTTTCGTTTTGACTTTAAGTTCCCGTAAATTCAAAAACCCTTTTTTCAACAAAAAAAAGATAAATTTAGGGTATGCATCAAATATTCTAGGTATGAGAATTATAAATTTAAAAAAAGTAAGCATAAAAAAAAATTAAGACTTTTACTTATATCAAAATACACTTACTAAAAATAAATTACACGCCTTATGCACGAGGGTTTTATTTCTAGAGATATATATTTTTTAGAAAGTCTTGGTAGGGTAGGGGAGTGAATAAAATATGGTCACGCAAGATACTCAAGGGGGTTACTTTTATGGGCGTGGGAAATTTTGAACCATGGGTGACGAGGACGAAACCTGAAGTAGCACTCCCTCTTAACGTCTACGCCACACCAAAGAGGACTTTTGACCATCTACATATTTAACGTGCCCCCTACAACTGTGCGTCTTCCGCGGTAGACTCGAACTCATGACACGCCTGCCAAGATTCCGCTACCTTGACACTAAGTTACCGAGGCCACTTAAAAGCCTAGGTTGATTGATTGATTGAATATTAACGTCGCACTGTTCAGCTACACGAGGGCTTTTGGCGACGGACCACGTAATTTTGAACCATGGTCAAGTGATGTGGACGACACCTGAGCTGGCACCCCTCTCCTAACTACCACACCACACCAACGGGAGGACGTTTCAACTCTCGACAGTTTTAAAGTGCATCGCTGCCCTACACGGCGGGTCTTTAGTGGTACTGGGCACGAACTCGTGACAAGGCAAGCCACGATCCGATACCTATACCACTCGGCTACCGCGGCCACCTTAAAAGCCTAGGATAATACTTCGAAAAAATTATTTCAAAGCCTAAGGACATTACATAATTTTATTCATAATACTTTTATTCGTTTATTAAGATTACTTCGTAAAAATTGGGTGCGCGTTATACGTCGAATACACTAAAATTTTAAAAAATGGCAGCTTCAAAGTATAGGTACGCGTTATAAGCCAGATTTTACGGTATAAAGTTTTGCAAATGTGGAGCTTGAAGCTTAGTATCAAAATGTAGACTTCCCTAACTTCCATCCGTTCGGATCCGTTTATTTTGAATATCAAATGAAACGATTCCAATCGACTAAGCAACACCAATCATGGAATACATTATGAACACATTATGATCAATGCATTATAATTAACACTGAATCCTATTAATTACATCAATATTAGAGACTTTAATGTTTCCCCTTATAGTTTTTCCTTATTGCTACTGTTGGAGAGTGGTCCCTATGTGTTGCTATCAGAAACCAAACGATGGTATTGACAAAACACTTTATTTTCTCTCGGTTGCTCGGGGTGTATGTCTGAACACTGCAATGGGTGCCGTAGTTCCACGCTCTCGCTCGTCTGATCTCCCACATGTGGCCGCGGTAGCCGAGTGGTATAGGTACGGGACCGTGGCTTGCCTTGTCACGAGTTCGAGCCTAGTACCACTAAAGACCCGCCGTGTAGGGCAGCGATGCACGTTAAATCTGTCGAGAGCTGAAACGTCCTCCCGTTGGTGTGGTGTGGTAGTTAGGAGAGGGGGTGCCAGCTCAGGTGTCGTCCACGTCACTTGACCATGGTTCAAAATTATGTGGTCCGTCGCCAAAAGCCCTCGTGTAGCTAAACAGTGCGACGTTAATAATCAATCTGATCTCCCACATACACACTAAAAAACCAAACTCTCGTTTCACTTAATCACCACCAGGCGGCGCCCACTGCGCGTGCTCGAACTGCCATCTTCAATAGACTTGATCTCGTGCAGTTAACAGGTATATTAACAATATTGATGTTGTAACAGTACCAAATAAAATAAATTTGAGCAAGTACAAAGCTATTTTCATGATTTCCGAAATATCCGAGAATAACGCTAGTAATTGAAAGTTAAAGACATGAAAATTATTACCTTAAGTTTACTAAGTGTCTAACATGAATGTCTCGTTTTCACTAATAACCGAAATGTAAACAATCCGTTAACCCGCGATCACTCGCGCGGGGTGTTTTGTACACCCCAGCAACAAAAAAAATCCTCCCAGGATTCTAAAAAGAATGTGCAGAACCATGATTTCTTCTGTAGCTGCACATTTTAGGTTATTGAACCTTCAGGCCTGATACAATACCTCTTTCTCGAATGATTGGAATGTAATGACCTTCAAAAGTTTATCTGGGGGGCTGAGAACTCTCGCGAGAAGTTGAGCATTTGTATACAGTCTGCTCTGAATGTTTTTAAAATGATTAAAATATTATTTTTCTACTTTCTACAATCATTATCTCATTACTTATAAAGTATATTTATTATACTGATATATACGTTTTACTGGTTTATAAAAAATAGAAAATTGTGTTTTAAAATGAAAATTTTGTATGTTTAGTTTAAATTAATGTTAGTCTCATTTATATGCAATAAATTTAATTTTATTTGTATAATACAAAAAAATATCTTGTAATTTTTTAAATATTTTCAAACTAATTTTATTTTCATAATTAAATACACGTTAAAATTTTGGGGTGTTCTCTACACCCCGCGAGTAACGAAGGTAGCAAAAACAGGCACGAGTAACCGCGGATTAAACATGCGTCTACCAGAGAAAAATTCAATAGAGTGTATGTTCTAAGCGTATACGCAAATGATATGGTTTCATTCTTTTAGTACGCGGAGAACTTGTTTAGGTTTCGATAAAAACGATGATTTAGCATTTCAAATGCAGGTCAAAATATTTTCTTCATAGTAAGCTTTAAGAACAGAATAATCAACAATAAATGCTACACTGATGAAAATACAGCAAAATATCAAAATAGGACTTCACTAAAAGGGCAATTTCTAGGCTTGAATTTGTAAACATCAACATCCGTTTCATTCAAAATCTTAACCATAAACGGAAATTTCGCGCAGAATATATAGTTCCAAAAATCACTTTAGAGGTATTGTGTTCAGAAGGAATACAGTAACTTTAAATTACGACCTGGGGGTACGCACACTGAAAATTCAAAAATTGAGGTCTTTAGTTATACTATAGCTTAATTGTCAACATGAAAGACATATCAAAGTTTCATTCTTTCAACATCTGCATCACATTTTTTCGTAGCCAGATTTCATTGAAAATGTACAAAAGCAGATATTATTCAACATGACAACCTAAAATAAAGCACGAAGTTTGTTCACGCTCAGAATAAGAAAGGCCTTTTTAACTAGTCATGCAAAAAGGTACTTATTAAGTTTATAATAAGTACCTTTTTGCATCCCCGATGCGCCAGCATCAAGGACAATAGAGTTAATATTATTCCTGAGGTTTTAAATAAAGCTCTTTTGACAAATATAAAAACGCAAAGAATAACTTCAACCATGTATTAGATCATCTGATTGCGTCTAAGAGCCGTTTGAATAACACTGATAAATCTACTCAAAAGTAAGAGGCAAAATAAAAATATAGAAATAAAAATACAGTAAAAAATAAAGTCGTGCCAGTAAAAGTTATACTATTAAAACCTAAGGAATTAACCAAAGAATTAAAAAATCTAACAAAATTGCTTACTGTTACGTAGCACGGATTGATTAGCGCATAGATCCTGAACCAAAGTTTCTGATCTTTTTAATATTAACGGCCAGCTGCATAAATCGACCTGCGTGAAATTATGTTCAGAGGCGCACTCGTAGTAATTCACAAGTTTGCTGAAAGAGTTCAATACAACCAATATTATAAAAAAAAATATCAACAAAAAAATAATTACAATAACAAGTTTTTTCATTCTTTTTCAAACCCAAAAAACCATCTTGAAATAAGCAACTTCAAATTAAATTTTAAATCTACAACAATTCAAACGATATACGAGGGATGTTCAATAAGTAATAAGATCAAAATTATTAAAAAAAAAGTGAATACCTCTAATCCTCATTATTTACATGGTCTTTTTTTAAAATAACTTCCGTGGCACGTAACGCATTTATCCCTACATTCTGTCCACTTCTTAAAAACATGTAAAAGTCCGTTTTGTGAGCTTTATCAAAATTGCCTACGCAGCCTTTACACACGCTTTGTTGCTTGCAAAACGTTTGCCTCGTAATGGTTTCTTAAGATGAGGAAACAGCCAGAAATCGCATGAAGTTTTATTAAGATTGTTCGGAGAGGGTAAATCTACGTTGTTCTGCTGTGAAACATCTAGTATGCAATGAGTAATATGTGGTCGGACATTATCATGATGCAATAGGAAACCATTTTGGACCAATGGACATTTCCTTTAAGTTGTATCATTGCTCGTAAGACATTCGCGTAGTACGATCCGTTTACGTTAGTACCGCATTCGACAGCGTATAGTTACACAATTCCTTCATAATCAAAAAAAAAAAAAATTGGTCATAACTTTGCCAGCCAATTTCATAGTTTTTGCTTTCTTGGGAGTAGGTGAAGATTGATGTTTTCGTTCACTGCTTTGTTGTTTTATGGTTGGATCAGTGATGCAACCTAGCTTTGTCTGCTCTGAGGAAGAGTTTTAAGACATTGTTGCCTTCTTGTTTCAGTCTAATCATATTGTATCATATCAAAGGTCTCCAATGCTGATTTTTGCTTCCATTTCGACAACTGGCCGCGTCTCGTGAGCGCCCGCAAACACGCTTCAGTTCGAGCACAAATCTCAAGAACACGGTGTACATCTAACATTTTGTTTTTAATACTGACAAACCTTTCTTATGCCACAAAAATTAACATTCCGATAAGTGGTTTCGTGGCAGAAAAATTAGTCTTCTTACTTATTGAACAGCCTACGTAGCATAAAATATGGAAAAAATAATTATTCATTAAAAAAGACTTATTCATTTTCAATGCAATTGCCAAAACAAAATAAAAGATCCAAGTTACTTATTATTGCAGCAGCTCGTTATTTTGTTTTATATTTTTCAAAGCGTATGTAAAATAAATGTATTAAATACCCCATGCCAAAACAATTCATTTTTGCATCCATATTCTTCCAATTTCCATAGAAATTGAATTTTATGTCTGCGAGAAAATGTAGCTTTAAAATAAAAAAAACACACATAATTCTCAATATTATCAATAAATGTTGCAAAACAAACTCGACTTGTAAATTTCATGATTTTCCACTGGGGGTTCAGGGGGACATTAAAATTTTAGACTTTCCATTAACCTTTTGGGTGTTCAACCTATTTATCCCCCGAAGGGGAATTAGGGGAAAAAATAGCTTCGAAATTCATCTAGAAAATTAGGTTTATTTCTCAGCGATTTAGTTTTCACCCAATGAATTTTATCGCCCCTCCTTGCAAGGGATGAAAAAACCCTTTATTTCAGACCGTTGAGTCTTGTTCTGTAAAATTTTCTAAATTCTACGAACGTAACCACTTTCCCTTTGCAAAATTTAATAGCCCCCGGGAGTTTAAACCACAAGTACTATTATCAGTTGATTTCTGTTTTATACGCAAATTAGTTTTGCTATATGCCCAACATTCAAGCTATGGTCGAGGGAAAAAAGTGGATGCAATGGGTGAAAAAATGGACACTGGGTAGGGTTTACCCGGTTTCAAGTGTAAACCCCAAAGGGAACACAGGGTATGGGTTCACCGACACCAAATTTACCCCGGGGTCTATTTTATCAAAAATAGAATTCATTTTTTGAGAGAAATATTCAATTCATAAAACAAATCACAATATTTTAAATTGACATTAATAAGCTCATTTTATCCTTAATTCCATGAACCAAAAGAAATTATAAATAAAATCATTAATATTTTCAAATGCTTATTTGTTTTGTTAAAAATTGTATCGTAACAGTCGAAAATTAAATACAATTATGGCGTTAATCATCACAGCGTGAAGGGTATATAAAATTTTTCCTTTTTAAATTTAAATAATATTTTCAGTTTCTTCAAATTTTTTTGGGCCTAATAATTAAAAAAATTTAAAAAGTAAACAAAATTATTTAATTAAATTTGTTTTACTTAGTAAATTAAATAATTCTGACGAAATTTAAAATAAAAAATTTAATTTTTTATATTTAAAACTTTATAAATATTAATAAAATGTATTTATAATTAAATAAAAGTTAGTTAATTTAAATATTAAAATTACAAAATTTTTTTCCCAATAAATTTTTTTTAACTCTTATAAAATTTAACAAAAATTTAAAAGTAATCTTAAAAAATTCAATCTTTTAAAAATTAAAGTTAAAAAAAAAGGTAGCCAAAAAACATCTCGGAAAAGATATTACCCAGGGAAATTAAAACTTGGCTAAACTTAATTGTATAAAGTAGCTTAAGGTTAAAGGTGTTACTTTTCGTTAATTAACTATTGGAATTCCAATTGAACAAAAAGGGGGTAAAATTAAAATTAATTCAAAAATTTCCTTTGGGCCCCCTTATAGAGATAGTTTAAAATTTATTTTACCATACAAAACAACTCTTGTGTAAAATTTCTAAATTTTCTCAAGAAAAGGGGAAGTCCCTTTTGCTTGTAATCTTAAGTTAGGACAAATGAAATAGCTTTATCTTAGCATTTCCATACCAAAGGTCGGGGGAAATTTAAGCTTAACGTATAGAATAACCGAGGATTATTGCACGCCTATCACAAGAACTGCTTGAACCCATAATCAAGAAAGCTGTAGCAGTAAACTGACTCCGACTAACCAAGATCTTCTATTTAAGACATTTAATTGTATGGCGGATCCACTGTAAAATATAACTCGCGGTTTCAAAGCAAATATTAAAAAGAATAAGATTTGAAAATTCATTAGTTTTCTTTAGGAATATTTAATGATCAAATACAATGAAGCATCAATATGCATATTAAAAAGACATGACTTTGGTATTTACTCACTCACAAACTAAGTAAAACTGATTTCTGATTCCCAGGAATTAAATCTTTAGTAATTTCAAAATTACACTCTTTTAAAGGGTCTTCAGCGCAGTTATATTCCATAGAACTCATACCTAGAAAAAACAAATATTTTTGAAGATTAGTAGCTTGAATAAACTTTCTATTTCTACACTTAATTTCTGAATTCCATTATGATTTATAAGTAAAAATTTCATACGTATTTAAATTATTTTACGTATTCTGGTCTATGTGTGAAATGTATAACAATTGAATAAAATGTGTGCAATATTAAATTATTCACTATGAATGAAGCAACCTTAATTTTCCCTCCAAAGTACAGAATCAGTACCAACTATAGAATCGATGTTTAATACCCCTTGCTTAAAGCTTTGGTAAAACCTGAACAAGGACAGTTAAGGAAGCTGATTTTACTACACGCATTCACATTCAATGATGATTTCATTCTTCAATGATGAATAAATCAAAAGATGTGATGCATGAAGTGTAAGTTTACATAAAATCTTAATTTCAAAACTTTCAACATTTGCGGAGGTCGGATAGTAAGCTCGCTGCTTGTTCTTTCTCGTAGGCCATCACGCATTACATTTTTAGTTGCAAACTTTTGGACCAATTTTTTGTCTATTCAGGGGTGAGCGCCATAAGCAAAACGACGAACCCGTCATCAGCTGTGGCGCTCTATCTCCACATTGAAAAATTACTCGCCGAATTTTCTGCTATGGCAAACGAACATAAAAAAATTTCTTTTATTTCACTCGGGCTTTTGTTAAAAGGCGTAAATATAAATGGAGCACCATTCTATTTAAAATATTATACACCATTAAAATATTATACGCAATATCCGATGCGTTTGACGAAATCGAAGCAGTCACCTTGTTTATGACGTAGGGCGCCGAAGAACCTCATTGGTTGGAATTTCCAGCAACATTTAGAAAAACTTTGAGCTAACTAGCAAAAATTTGTTCCAAAGCCGGTGTTTATGGCAACTGAATAAGAATTTCTCGTAAATAAGAATTGCCCGAAAAATTGCTCGTAACGAGTACGTGTGGTAAGGCCTTTAAGCTTCTTAGACACTCCTTGCTGTTGAAAGATTTTCCAATATCAACGTACAGTAATACGCGAATCCGGAGTTACGCGATTTTCATAAATTCGTCCCCCCAATCACTGAAATTCAGGCAGAATCATTGCCGGGAAGCATTGAGCTAGCATTGTGACCGAGAACGTTCTCGATCCTTCCAAGCAACTAAATTTAGAAGTGAATACTGATGACGTTGTAGAAATACTGAACTATCATAATCATGATGTGGCAATTGACGAGCTCATAGAAATGAACGATCAAGGCGCAAAGAACCTTAGTTTTTAGACCTAGTTCATTCAGAAGATCGAATGATGGATGGGAATTTGACATATAGAAGCCCCCAGTTTAATTTAAAAAAGGGGTAACTAATTTTAGAAAATACATACTCCAACGAAGACAATATTTTTTAGCAAAATAAGGAATACAAAATATATTAGCATGCCAAGAGGAAATTTTGGGGAAGAAAACATTTTGAGCCAGCACTCTATTTTGATATTATGAAACCTTCTACATCAAAATAACACTAATGAAAATTGCAAATTGAAGTTATCTATTAAACATTTTTTTCTTAATTCTTTTATCTTATGACCGAACTAAAATCTCGGGAATCTCAGGAAATGTCTGCGGGCATACGGGTTACTGGAAATCCTCAATCCTGTATCTGGCAAAAGTCTATTAGATAAAACGACGGAAGTTTTGATTATCATGCTGAAGGTGTCCTGCATGAGTTTGAGTTTGAGTTAATATTAACGTCGCACTGTTCAGCTACACGAGGGCTTTTGGCGACGGACCACGTAATTTGAGACTATGATGCAGTGACGTGGACGACACCTGAAACTGGCACCCCCTCCTCCTACTTCACGCACCAACGGGAGGACGTTTCAGCTCTCGACAGATTTAACGTGCGTAACACCACGGCGGGTCTTCAGGGTATTGTGGGCTCGAACTCATGACATGCCTGCCATGGTCCGATACCTTAACCACTGGGCTACCGCAGCCCCAGGTGTCCTGCATGACTATTGGATGAGCGGTGGCGGGCCAGTGGACGGGGCTTCAAGGCATGGAATTTGGCTTCCGAGATGTTTTCTAGAGAATGGAGTCCAGCGAAGAGATAGTCTTCCTATTGGCTGTTGAGAAGAGAGGATAATGGCTGAAAATGACTGTCCAAGGGGGAGAGAGAGTGAGAGTGGGGTGTTGCGACGCAATGTCCAGAAGGGATGAAAAAGTACTTTTGAAATTCGAAAAGGCGTAGTGGGTTTCGAGGCGATGACCCTTCGAATTAACCACGCGAGTTGTTGTTGCTGCGGTTACGGACCGAACTAAAGGAAATATACGCATTTGTATACGAGTTTATACTTAGACCAGTGCTTCTCAAACTTTTAAGTACTTGCATTAATATTCTGTCATAATTTTTTTCAAGCACCTCCACATCCCAAACGTACAATGTATTTAATTCAATAGTAATGCACTTTTTACGGCGTAAATCTACATTATGAATTTACTTACAGACCATGCAAATTATCAAGATAGGTGTTAATTTAGCGTTTATAATTTTTACATATGGCAGCTCATTGGGTCACTGGTAATTGTCAAACTTATTCTTAACTTAGTATTGTTAACGTAATTATCAAATGCAGTGTGCAGTACCGATACATTTATAATAGCCATATTATATATGTGTAAATGCGTATTTTATTATTTATTATATCGGATAATTTTTGTTTTGCTTCCTTTCAGCAAAATTAATATTTTTAAATAGAGTTTTATTTTGCGACTTTTCGATATGCTCTGTTGCTGCTGTTGGGTTATCACGCCCCTAGGGGGGCACTAGTTTGAAATGCTGAAGCAGGCACGTGGTTAGCACTCAGTTCCCCTTATCGTGCATGATCGGGATATTACTATACTGAATTCGCCATCAGTATGCCACCGCAGCAATGCTATTGTTTGAAAGCCCCTCTGGCACTTGAATTCTTTTGAAAAAAGAATGGCTAGTTTTTCGTCGACAATGTCTTTGTCTAAAGTCTTCCTTTGCCATGTTACGCATTGTAATTTTTGACAGATTCATCCGTGTTGCGAGAAGAGCGTTTTGACAAAAGATTTCACACACACAACACATTTTCCTTACTACTTTGACGGCTTTAAGTTCTCCTGGGCAAGGTTGATAACCACGTTTGGATGGTCTGCAATACCGTTGGTCTGGAGATCTCATAATTTTTCATTAAATTAAAAAAGCTTTTGCGTCGAAATGGAAAAGACTCAAATTTCTAATGGACTACTTTTTTATATAGGAAAATAATTGCTTTACACTTCAGTTCGTTTTTCATTTCACTGTGTTCAGTATGATTTAGAACATGCATGAAAAATACGTTTTAAGTCATTGCAAACCCTCCTCAATAACTTAATTTAAAATCCATCTGCTACGTTCAAAATACAATAGAAGTTCAATTTTTCTATCAGAGCTTATGGCGCTTATGTTTTTTTCGAATATATTTTACATACATGTTAAACCTTAGACTAAATGTCTTTTGGAGGTAAAGATTTTATTTCATTTGCAGTTAAACAATTTATTACTATTAAGAGCTTATAATCAATTCAATTGTTTTGCTTAGAATTGTGAGAATCGGAATAGGTCAACTTTTACACTAGAAATGAATTTCTTCCGAATTCGAGAAAAACAGTATCAGTTTTCCCAATTGTATATATAATATACAGTTGCACGATGGCACCCGAATCACTCTTGAACGATTTTAGGGGCCAAGACCAAGATTTCTCTTTCCCCCATAAAATCCATAACGAGGTTATAAACCCCGAATTAACGAATTGTTTCAACAGCTTTTTTACTACTTTGCGTTAGAAAAACAACTGAGGCAGGCATGCGTCCGAAAGAACGTTTTGTACGTCATCTAATTTCAAAGGAAAACTGTGCAGACCATTATTAGACTTTACATGTGACATATCAAAAGTGCTACCTATATTCCGAGTTTGAAATAAAAAGGAAAATCCCCTCCCCTTCTTATCTCATCCCACTCCATATAATGCAGGTGATTTTTCAAGAGGTCTTAACGATTGTTACATTTGAAGGTGGGCTGTACCTGTGCAACTGAAGTTGAGGAAATTTTTGATTTGCCAGAGCTATAACTATTCTGACGCAGATATTGATAATTAAACTTTTGTCGAAACTAACGCTTTCTAATGCTGTTCATTGTTTGAAAACTGAAAACACTTTATGTAGCATAATGTAATTGACCAATTTAGTGACAAGAGCACAGATGATTTCCCCGTTATTTGCTATACTAATGGCAGTAAAATTGATGCAAGTGTTGGTTTCATTTGTTGAAGTATTCAGGATTGAGTGTTGGATCGAGAACTTTCCAATTAGAATTCGTGATGAATGCACGAGTTTTGCTTGACTTTTCGCTGATTAAACTTCGCCAGTTAAATGGATCACTGAACAAAATAGTGTGTCATCTCAAATTATCTCATCTATACTGACTCTTTCCTCCTTGGATTCTCTCTTGAATGTATTTCTTCATCTAATAACATAATCGTCGAGATCAAAAACAACTTAAAAGCCTAAAGATAAAAACATCTCAAGCTAGATTTTTGCATTTGTTCCTTGAATACACGGGCGTTCTTGGAAATGAGCGAGAGCGGATTGGCTTACCAAAGGCTGCAACCAAGCGGAAAATTGACATTGACGATTAATATTCCTAAATCGTTTTACAAGAGGATCACATTGAAAAAGAATGGTGAAGTGTTGGAACCAAGAATCATTTTCTAATAGGGGCATAACAAAAATTTTAACCATTAATAAGAGACTGTCATGCCTTCATTTTTACATAACTACAAAATAACCCAATTTCTCACCGATTCCTAGTAATTTCAAAGCTACTTGGTTTCACAATTTAATTTAGTTCCGACATCTTCCTGTGATTGTAATATTGGAAAAATGTAGAACATGTATCCTTCAATTCGAGTTTACCAGAAGGTCCCAGGCTGGCTTTCAAGGGACAAAATAAATTGGCCTCCAAATTTTCACCAACTTCTTTTCCACCAGAAATGCTTTCAAAAATTTCTCCATTTGAGATTTGTTCAATAAATATATTTGCATTTCTTCTTAACCTCAATATTTTTTTTAATTTTTTTTGTTTCCTGGATGTGTGTTCAATTCTTACTTCTGTAAGCCCCGTATGATACTTTGTGGTGAATGGGGATTTTATAATTGTCTTCAATTTAAAAAAAATGTAATTGACCCTGCCTTTCCTTCTCGTAAAAGAGCTTTTCCGATTCAAGAATAAAAACTAATGTCATACGTTTATTAGTTAGTACTTAAAATTTTCCAATTAACTTGGGCGTAATAATTCACAAGTAGTATTTTAAGTGTTGAGTAGAAAGTTTTCAATTGTAGACTACAGATAACTTTTGTAGTTAGTTCACCTACTCTCAAACTGCGAGGTTCCCCATTTGGGGAAATGCAAGCATATCAAAAAGCCCAAGATAAAAAAAAATTCACCGAAAAGTAAAAATACATCCCGTCTCACATAATAAATAACATTGCATGTTTATTACAATAGGGTCAAATTCAAAAAGAAAACTAACACAATACTTATTCTACTACTTAAAAGTAAATTACTTAAAAAATACCTATTACTGAAAAAAATAAGAAATACAAAATTTAATATATACCTTGATAATTTGTACGATTCATAATTAATGTAGCCAACTGTATCCTTAGCGTCAAAGTACATTTTAATGCTTTCAATAAATTGTTATTGTTGCGGGGAGGGGGAAGGAAATTGATTAAAAATTGGTTCGCAAATGTTTAATGTTTGAGAAGCATTGATGTAGTTCCTTAGTATGAAATTTCCGAAAGGTAAGAGCTAAAAAATTTGTATTTTGCTTAAACATATGATACCGGGAATAGCGGGTTTTGGGACATATTCTCCATTAACAATATACGCGTATCTGGTAATTTTTGGTACTTCAGCTTACCTCAGTATGTACTTTTCGACAGAAAAGTACTCTTAACTTAGTAGAAACATATTACAGTTCTTTCGAACTAAAAATCGTACAAACTCATAGCATCTAGTACTACACTTATCAAGCTTTTAACGCAATATTTTAATGGAATATTTGGCTCCAAACAAAAACATTCGGATTAATTGTAGAATTATTCTATTTCATTCAATGCGCGCGCTACAAAGTAGGATTTCAAAATTTTTTTTTTTTTTACTAACAGAAATTAAACAGCTTTAAAATTAAATTCTCGTAATAACTACATTCCTTAAGGAATCATAACTTTGGATTAGAGCATAAATCAATAAAATCTAGAGTATTAAATATATATGTACAAAAGTGTTTTAAAAAAAACATTGAGTTACCGATTGTTTTAAAGCTATACTTTAATCATTCGAAATGTTTCACTGAAAGATGAATTCATCACTCGGAAGTTTCTAAAAATTACAAACAGCCCGACTGTTAGAAGTCTAGCTCAAAAGTTTTCTGTAGCATACTTATTGTAAACTACAAAAAATACGAATAAATTACGTTTTAATCATTCTAGGGTACACATAAAAAAATTCAGTTAAACATTTAAGATATTTCGTATTGATAGTTTTTTTTTTACCTCAAATACAATTTTAAAATTTACAGTTCTTACACGTGCATCAATTGTTTAACAGAATTTCGTAGTAATCCTTTAACATTTTACTTATGTTTATGTCTATTACAGATTTCACGCCCAATTATATGAAATAATTCCTAAAGACATTAAAAAAAAGATGCAATCACATTTTATCTCAAAAAGTTAAAAATATGCATATCTTACCCAAAATGAAGTTGTTGAATAAGATAAAAATAAACCACCACATGATTAAAAACTCTCAATTCACTTTTCACCAGCTACGGAATAAATAAAGGCGTTATACTAAGTGGTAAATATAAAAAAGATGATTATTTATATTACACTTTGTTAACGATTTTTTTAAAACCAATATCGATATATTTAATTATATTGCCATTGGATATAGGTTTGTGATGTTGTGATTTCCAACAAAACAGAAAAGAGTAAGTATTTCTTTACATCTCGCTTAAAATAACACTGGAACTTTTGAAGACGGACCTCGTAATTTTAAACCCTGGTTAAGAGACAAGGGCAACAAATGAGGCGTCACCCCACTCTTCTAACTTCCACACGCCGCCCACGGGAGGAGTTTGAGCAACGACAGATTTAACTTGCATCATAATGGCAGGTCTTCAGTGGCAATAGGGCTCGATTTCGCGATTCGACAGCTACTCCTACGTGCTCATAGCCATGACCACTAGACTATAGTGGCCACTAAGAACAGAGGAAAAAGTAACAAAATATAAAATACCATTGTAGCCGAGTGATCTTCAAGTCCATTACCAGCGAAACCTCAGTCAAGCCGTGTGTCCGCGGTAACGTAGTGATTATGGTCACGAATTTGTAGCCGGCATGCCAGGGTTTGAGTCCTGTTGTCCCTGAGGCCATGGTAGCCGAGTGGTCAGGGAACGGACTCATGCCCAGCGGCGTGTCATGAGTTCCAGCTCGTACCGCTGAAGTCCCACCGTGTAGAGGGGCGATGCAAAATGTTAAATATGTAGAAGCTCAAACGTCCTCCCTTGGTAGGTGTGGGAAGCTGAGCAAGGGGAGTGCCAGCTCAGGCGTCGTCGTTATCACTTGACCATGGTTCAAAATTAAGAGGTTCGTCGACAATTAAGTAACTAAGTGGTAACTATGTAACTAACCTCGATTAACTAAGTGGTCCGACTTTAATATTCACTCACTCTCCCTGTTTTCACTGAGCTAAATAGTTAAATGATGTGATTGTTTAGTGAATAAAGGCCAACTCAGGTGCCATCCTCGTCATTTGACTCGGGCTTAAAGTTGAGATTCGTTGCCAATATCTTTATGTTGCTGTATCGTGTGACATTGATATACTTACCCACTCACTCTCAGTGAATTCTCTTGCTCGAATCGCTGTTTCATTTATAACTCTCATCCGAGTGATTGTTAATATAAAGACGTTCTTCGCGCGCGAAGCTGTATGATGGTATTGGTGATGGATATGCACCTTCGTATGACACCAAGCATAACCCCATTCTCCAAAATTCCACAGCATGTCAACGTGAATCAAAGACTCGTCATGTTGAGATATAATTACGATTTGAATCTTGTCAGGTCTCACACTTTTAACGTTGGCTTATTTTAGAACCTAGTAGAGTAGAGTGCCATCTCGTATTGCATCCTAATAAACTGTAACTCAAATTTTCGAACATTTTAATGAACCGATCTCTTTTTGTTGCTTCTATGCATGATCTTAGTAAAAAATTTATCTATTAAAATATAATTCCAGTATGTTTAGCTGATTGGAATATTTCAATGATTCTGAAAACGAGGTTACATTTTAGTTTCGATTTCAGTCTACCTTAATATTCATCATTTAATAAATTCGTGTCAAAATATCTGAATGCAAAAAAATGTGACGCTCTCGTTTATAGGTCCTACTGTCCCCGCTGTAACAAAATTATGACAATCATGAGCTCCGAGCCGGCATTTTTTATGACGAGTCATAGGTTTAAGTCTTGGTGTCACTGGAAGCCCACCATATAGAAATGTTGAAGTTCGAAGGGGTCTCAGGGGTGTTAAATTTTTCTAGGGGTCTGAAAATGTAAACAATTTTCAAACAGGTATAATTCTTTTAAATTTAAATTAAATAATTTGAATCTTGTACACATTATTTATAAAGGAATGGGGCTTCAGAAAAGTATAAAATGTTTAAAATATAAACATAATTTCTAAAATTATAAGCGGATGAAAATAAGAAACTTTTCTATAAGAAATATTTATTAAGCTTTACGTCGCGCATGCTATTTTCTAAAATAGTAGCTTTAATTATATATACTAGCTATAAGTTGATTAATAAACTTAAAGGTATTCTCATTACACTGTAGATATTTTTATATAAATAAAATAATAATTTACATATTTTAATAAATAAAAAATATACATTTTTTAAAAATGATTTAAAAATTGCAATGTTTTACAAATATTTTGAAATACAAAAGATATATAATACTAAAATTAGGTAGGGCTTAAAGAATATGATGCCTTTTATTATTCTGTAAAGTTTTATACATCAGAGGCTACTATTTTAGAAAATAGCGTGCGCAACGCAAAAAATACTTAATATTTATAATAAAATATTCATATGCTTATGATTTTTAAAATTATTACTATATTTTAAACATTTTATACTTTTCTGAAGCCCCATTCATTTATAAATAATGTGTAAAAGATTCGAATCATTTAATTTAAATTTAAAAGAATTATACCTGTTCGAAAATTGTTTATATTTTAGACCTCTAGAAAAATTTAACACCCCTGAGACCCCTTAAATCTGTGTGGGCTCTAAGTTCAGTATTCACTAAATAATAAGTAAATATCAACTATTTAGTGAATAAATAACAACTATTCAGTCTCACTATTCAGCTGTACTTAATAGTTTTTGGCGATGGACCTCTTAATTTTGAACCATGGCCAAGAGATGATATTGACACAAGAGCTGGCACCCCCTCTACTAATTTCCACACCACACCAACGTGAGGACGTTTGAGCTTCGACCCTCTCCGCATGGCTGATCTTCAGCAGAACCAGGACTCGAAACCGTGACTCGTTACCTTGACTACTAGACTACCGCGAACACACAGGTACAGAATGGTCATGGCCTTGAGCTCGTGGCCGTGATATTTTCAGTGCAGTCACATGTGTTCGAATCTTAATACACTGAAAATCCATTATGAAGCAGGGCTGATTCCCATTAATCTTGTTTCTTTTAGAAATGGTAACAGTTTTAAGAACATGGTTGTTAAATGGACGGTGGTCATCCATCCGGTATAGTGGTTAGTGACGCTGACTGCGGTACCGTAGGGTCTGAGTTCGAATCCCACGTAAGACATGAATGTTTGTGTTGTAATCCTTCTCTTTGTGATGCGTGCTTCACGCTTACTTCTACAGTCGCTCCTAGCCAAACTCGGACATCAAAGTATATCTAATAATTAAGTAAAAAAATTTTAAATTAAAATGATTAGCAAAATAATTTAATGCATTTTCAATAATATATTTATTGCAGCATTAAAAACAGATAACACAAAACATATAAATTATTGCATTGTAACCAGAAATTATGGTAAAAAGCAAAAATTAACGCACAATCCAATCTCGGACGGCTAAGAAGATTTTTAAATCTAGTTAATATTTCAAATGAATTAATATTTTGTATGTAAACCTTTGTTTTTTATAACCATTTAAAAGCGTTTAGACATAGATTGCACTAATTTTTCACAAAAATTAGGCTGAGTATTGTCCCATTCTTGCAATAATACTCTTTTCAACTCAGTTTTACTTGAAACAGCGTGTGTGTGTTCCCGGACTTTTTTGTTAAGATGAATTCACAAAATCTCGATGGGATTTATGTCTGGGCTTTGGGGTGCTTTTTTGATGACGTGAGGACAATTATATAGGAGCCAGGAACGCACTCTATAAGCTTTATGCTTGGGATCATCATCCTGATAAAATCTCCAATTATTGCCATGCGAAAGTTTTTGCACACATAGTGGCAAACTTGTTTTTAAAATGTCAAGGTATATATTCTGATCCATTCTCCTTTCAATGAAATGCAAAGTTCCTGGGCCAGAAGCTGAAAATGATTCCCAGACCATTACTGATCCCCCACCATGCTTCACAGTTGGTTTCAAGTTTTGTCTACGCAATTCCTCTTTCGATTTTCTCCAAACGTATGGTTTGCCATCTGATCCAAATATATTGAATTTGCTCTCGTCAGTGAATAATACTTGTTTCCAGTAAGAAAAATCCTTGTTTTCATGCTCTTTTGCGAATTCACGTCTTACTTTTTGATTTCGCTTACTTATGAAAGAGGCTTTTGTCTGGCTTTTCTTCCAGTGAGATTTTTCTTATGAAGCACATTTCTAATTGTTGATAGACTAGCTTTTTTCCCTAATTCAATTTCAGCAATAATAGCTAGCTTTGGAACGCTAGGGAAGGGATTTACTTCCACTTTTCTCACTAAATATCGCTCATCTGCTTCGGTGAAAATCTTGTTATGGGCTTTTTTAGGCTTATTTTAAACCTGATTATTGGTTTTGTAGCGTTTTATGTCATGAACCGCGTGGAATGACTTCTTTTGACAATCTCCGATATTTCTCGCACATACTTTACATCTTCAGTGTGCTTAGTAATCAATTTCCTTAACTCTATGCACGTTTGGCCCCTTTGCTTTGACATTTTCAATAAATAATTTTTTTCTGCAATAAATGAAAAAACACCAAATCGAGAATTCCGCTGAACGTCTACAATGTTTTTCATGAAGTTGTCTACAATTTTCACTCAGGGTTGCAATTATTTGACGCTTGATTGTCAGATGTCCGAGTTTGGCTTACGCTTTCTTTCTTCCGCAATTTTATTTTTATCTCTAAATTTGTCATTATAATTTTGTTGGTTTGTTTTTAATTGAGCAATAAATTCACTATTAAAAACCTATCTTTACTTTTTTTAATTCCTTTTAGTCAAAGTATTTTTGCAAAACAAGATTTTTTTCTATAGTGTGCGAGTTTGGCTTGGAGCGACTGTATGTAAGCCCTCGTGTGATACTTTGTGGTACACGGAGTTGTAAATATTTTCATGATATTTAGTGTCACTTAGATTAGAATACATGTATAAAATTGTTTTTAAGGTCATTATATGACAAAAAAAAGTTATTTAAATACAATATTTTGGCAAAAAATTAGAATAACCTTTTTTTCCAAGTGTTCTCCTTTTGTAAAAAAATGCTTCTATTGTATTAATATTTTGCCTGTATATAGCGCAGATCTCTGTACAGAGGCTCAACTATGATTTTTGAAAAATTCACATTATTTTCAGAGTTAAAATCATTTAAAATAATTATCGGCGTATTTTCTTAAAATTTCTCCCTTCTGTTTTCGTAAAACATGGATAACCCGACTTTCGAGTTATGCATTTCAAAAATTCTAGTTGAGCCTCTGTACAGATGTCTGAGCTATATACAGGCAAAATATTATTATAATAGAAGCATTTTTCACAAAAAGAGAACATTCTGAAAAATGATTATTCTAAGTTAATTTTTGTGCCAAAATATTGTATTTAAATAATTTTTTTTTGTCAAAATGTTCTTAAAACTATTTTATACATGTATTCTAATCTAAGTGACACTATATATCATGAAAAATATCCATTTATGCGCTTTTTTAAAATCATGGTTCCGAACGTAGTCGGATACCTTAAAATATTATTGTAATAGAAGCATTTTTCACAAAAGGGGAACATTTTGAATAAAAGGTTATTCTAAGTTAATTTTTAGCCTAAATATTGTACTTAAATAATTTTTTATTGTAATACTATTCTTAAAACAATTCTATATACATTTTCTAATCTAAGTGACGCTAAATATTATAAATATTATCCATTTATACGCTTTTGCAAAATCACGGTTTCGAACGTAGTCGGATACCTTAACGTTGCACTGTTCAGCTACACGAGGGCTTTTGGCGACGGACCGCGTGATTTTGAACCATGGGCAAGTGACGTGGACGACACCTGAGCTGGCATCCCCTCTTCTAACTACTACACCACACCAGAGGGAGGATGTTTCAGCTCTCGACAGATTTAGCGTGCATCTCTGCGGTACACGGCACGTCTTTAGTGGTACTAGGCTAGAACTCATGACATGCCTGTCATGATTTGACACCTTGACCACTAGGCTACAGCAACCTTTCGGCTATAGCAGGGATGGGCAACTTGTTTCGTCTCACGGACAACATCGTGGGAGTGGAGAATACTAGTAGGCTACACCTTTTTAAGAAAATTGGGAGAAAAGAGTGGACAGGGTCCATTTTTTTTTTTGTCTCATTAAACTTCTAAAATTAAACGAGCTTTCAGCTAGTGAAAATATTTTATTAGCACAATAAATAACTTGAATAGAACTACCACTCTATTTCCTTTAACATAATTATTATATGAAGAATGCAATCATTTTTTAATCATAAGAGAGATTGCTTTTTGAAATTTTTATCTCAGCCATATATAAGCTTAGTTCCATCTATATTTACTCTTGTTCTTAAATTTTCTCACACATACATATGTCGACTAAAATATAACAATCAGTTTTTCAGCCAATTTTTTCATACATAAGAATTTTTCAGCTGATTGATTGATTGAATATTTACGTCGCACTGTTCAGCTACACGAGGGCTTTTGGCGACGGACCACGTAATTTTGAACCATGGTCAAGTGACGTGGACGACACCTGAGCTGGCACTCCCCTCTCCTAACTACCACACCACACCAACGGGAGGACGTTTCAGCTCTCGACAGATTTAACGTGCATCGCTGCCCTACACGGCGGGTCTTTAGTGGTACTGGGCTCGAACTCGTGACAAGGCAAGCCACGGTCCGATACCTATACCACTCGGCTACCGCGGCGACGAATTTTTCAGCTGACAATGATTTGTAAATGTAGATTAACATCATAGCACAAAACATTTCCTTCACACTGTTATGGGACTGCGAGTAAAAATTCAAGGTGTAGTTCCTCGGGTATTGATTCATAATCATCAGTCATGGGATAACAGAGCAAATTTAAAATGTAGGCTTAGTTTCATTAAATTCCTGAGATCTTGTGACCTAGCCCTCCAAACTCTGCAGATGACCTCTAAGTAAAAAAAAACTTTCAGGTATTTTATTTTCCCAACAAAGAAGTTTTGTTTTCCTAGTAGTGAAAAATAAAAGATGAATCTTAGATTATGCACGGAAAAGAAATCTTGGTTCAAAGTGGATTTTCTCATTGTCTTGGCTGACCGCAGAAAACATTTTAATGGGCCACTATTTGTCCACCCTGGCGTATAGTACTCGTGCTTTTTTATAGTGCGATGTTTACATAACTCTTTCCCGCGGCAGCCCATTGCTTGATCAATCAAATAATTTCTACAAGCCCCCTTCCCCCAGAACACTTTTCAGTACCTACGCATTCTGCAATCATCTTGATATTGTTGTATATCTTAGCATGTTAACGCCAAAAAAGTAAATGTTATACTCAGGAATGTTTTCTCCCTTTTATATTTAACTGCTGCAAAATGATAAATTTCTTTGCATCTTCAATCCTTGATTGCAGTAATACAAGAAAAAATATCGATTACAGTATATACACTTGCCTCCAAAAGTCTGTACACACGATCATCTTTCATGTTCATGTAAAGATCGCTAATTAAAGGAAATCTTTATGAATCAATTCTATTTTTATTGATACCTTTAACGTCGAATATTCAAATAGTATAAGGAGCAAGCATTTAGTTTTATTACATAAAATTATACAAATATTTAAATCTTGAGAGTGACACAAATGGCGTGCGTCAAAAATCTCCGTACAATGGAAACTTTAACAATAATAGATTGTAACACTAAAAGTTAATACTCTAATTTCGTTCTTTTTATAACTTCTTTCATCATATTTGGCTGAAATTCAACTAGCTTAGTGTTCTCATCTGAAGTCATTCTGTGTTCCGTTCTCCTACTATGACAAATTTGAGCATTTCTTTGGGTGTTATTACGTTCTCTCTGATTTTATTTACTAGAATAAATCCCACAAATGCTGTATTGCGCTTAAATTTGGGGGCTGGGATGGCTTATACGGAAGTGGTTTCGGACATGATACGACAGCCATCGCCTTACAATGTAAGCCATTTCTTTGGTAACTTTGTCCTACTGAAAGTAAAACTGAACTCTCGCCGCTATTATTTCTTGCAGTTGCCCTTATATGTTTCTTCAATAAGTTCAAGTAATCAATTTTGTACATTGTTGATTCATAAATTCCAGATTACCAACCCAAAGGCTTCATACGCACCACCAAACATTATACCTCCTTAACCATGTTTGATAGTCGAAAAACAATTCTCTTTCTTAAGACCTGTTCAGGAATTTTTGAAAGTATATTTGTCTTTTTTGATGCCGAAAACACAAACATTACTTTCAATTGAATATATTAATTTTTCGAATTATTTGTTCTATTTAGGAGGTTTTATTTTATTGGCAAAGGTTTAGTTTTCCTTAGTTTTTTTCACTCCAGAGATGAATCGCGTTTTGAGTGCAACTTGGCCATGATAGTCATCTTTTTTCAGTTCTCTTAAAACTGTAGTTAAGATCACACTTTTTTTGCTATATCTCAGCAATACTTTTAGCTGTTAGTGATGATCATAGCCTTAGCTTTAATTTTTTAGAGCGTATTACAAAACAAGATTCTCGAGGTCACACTGCAGACAGGATACTGGATTTTGGCTTGTACGCTAAAAGATTTGGTTGATTTGTTGTTTATGAACACTTTTTGTGTGGAATCAATGAATAAGTCTCCTATTAACAGTTTCAAAAATTGCTTTAAAAATTTCCCCCTTTTCTGGAGATAGAAATTTTCTTTCAATAGTATATCGATCTGGTTTCTGTTACCTACCATGGCATCACACAAACTTTTAAATCTCAAATCTTAAACAATTCGTAAAAAATAATCTTATAATTACTTAAAAACACGATTTAATTCAATTATTTTACGATAAGAGGTATTTAAAAGCTTTTTTAGAAGTGTACGCAGACTTTGTGTGGGGGAGGTTCGTGATTATTTGGTGGTCATTCTTGTTTTTTCATGCCAAGGTGAAATTTATTGCTATTGTTTGAATAAGGAAAATTTGAAGAAACCGTGAACAGGTATGTTGATTTTCTGAAGCGAGATTTGAATAGTAATTATAACATAGACACGCAAAACGATTACCTATATGTGGACTTTCAGAGGCAAGTGTACATTTTTTTTATTACCCACTTTTGGCTATTTTTATTTTAAAAAAAAACACGGGCTGTAGTGAACAACTCTTCCAAATTATAAAACTTTTTATCCAAAATATTTTATCCACAATATATATATATATATATATATATTAGACTTCTAACATTTAGATACGATACCACATTTTATTTTATTAGAATTACTGTTTATAATAATATATCGTATTTTGAAGTACGTTTGCAGTTATTTTTGAGTGTAGTGCAAATTTTCTTAATCCTTCCAAGCTAATATTAGTTTTATAGTATTTTAAAAGACTCCATAATTAGTTTTACAATATTTTAAAAGACTCCATAATTAGTTTTGCAATATTTTAAAAGATTTCAAGATAAAATATATTTTGCCTAAGAAATTCATCAACATATTACTAGCAAAATAAAAAGGGTAAACAATTCAAAATAACAGTTTTATTACTCCAGTTTCTCAACATCAAAATTTGAATTTTATTAGAACAAAGTCTTAAGTTTTGTTTTAAACTTGTTACTTAAGACATAGTAACTTCTAATTTATTCATTTTTCATACTAATTATTTTGTAAAAATTCCAAATTCATTGCAAAATTCTTGAAAAATTTCGAATTTTTCAGTTTTTAAATTTAGATCTTTTTAAAATAAATATTTTCTTATAATTTTTTTCAAAGTACTTCAAAATTTACCACATGAGCCTGTTTGAGGTTTCTACTGCTGCTTTGTGATATGTAACTTTTTTATTTCATCATTAAATATACAGAATTTCCAAAAGGCCTTTTTTTTTTTATCTTGAAATGTTTTTAGGAAATTACTTCACGTATTCGATCTAATTCCACACGATATTACAAAGCGTACTTTTCATTTATAAGTTTACATTTATTTTATAAGTAAAATTTCACACCCCTATTTTAATTTTTATAAAGGCTTAGGGTTTTGAATATAGCATATGAGCAAAAATTCACCATGCAAAATCACAATTTGAATCTTTAAATTTCTTAATAGCTTGATGTAGAATTCATTGAATAGTCTGAAGCTTTTATGATGTTTTAATTTTTTTTTTAAGAAAAGTGTTACGTTAAAAATTAATACTGTAGAGTAAAATTAACTTAAAAATTAATACTGCACAATGAATATAACAGAAAAACAAAATTGATATTTCACTAGAGATTCATTTTCATTAATACTCGTGTTGGAGCTAATTCCATGCACATTTTTAAAAACCAAAACAATGCGAAACATGCACTAAAATTATTTTTTTATCTATATTTTTATTTTTTAAAAAATGTTCGTATGTTAAAACTTGTACACAAGCAGAAGTAAAATGAAACGAGCTTTCCAATATTCATTAAAAAATCTTAAAAAATTTCAATAAATGTGTTAAAACTCCATATGAATACTTAAATATATCCGAAATATATTAAACTAAGAGAGTTCTTCCTTAAACTTCAATTGCACAGATTAAATTTCCTACATTTAATGATACTTATCAAAATTAGAGATTTTTTACTTGTGCCTGCGAGATTTTTTTTGAAGTTTCAGTTCCATTCGTAATACTTTTGCAAAAATAACAGTTTATATATTGACAAAATTCATAAGCTTTTCCGAAAACACAGATTACAATTTTAACAAAAATTGCTCAGATTGTTTATGAAAAAAACTTCTCAATTATATATATTGCGAATTTTGATTCCTATTATACTTTCCTTCAAATCGTAAGGAGTTATTGAATTCTTTTTCCAAGTTTTAACACATGTTTGAATTTTTTTTTTCTTGTCAACGAAAACATGATACCACCTGTTAGTAACTTTCAGAATCTTTTCCAGTAACTATTTTAAACCTAACTATGATGCATTTTAAAGTTTTTAAACTGAATTTTCAAATCTTAGGAAGCAAAATTTGTTATCCTAGTGTTTTTATATACCAAAACAAAAAAATAGGCAATTGAAATTTCACAGGAATAGAAATGCTCATTACACCCAAGATATAACTCGAAAGTTATCAAAACAAAATTGATTTCATACGAGTCTATTCATTTGCACTTGGCACAAAATAAAGTACTTTATTGGGTTCTTTTCTTGCAGATCTAAAAAGTAGGCGTGGTAGTTTAGTCTCCTGTCACGTATAAATAATTGTTAGACAACTTAAAAATACAGAGATAGCTCTGGAATTTTGCAGGGTGTTAGTTTGATATCACGGGACAAGACGCCAAGCGCTGCTTGGCGCAATAAAGTAATCACGTCAAGCAGCGCTTGTTGTAGCTGGAATGGAATCCAAGATGGCGGCCTAGTGGAATAAAATCGTAAGAAGATAGTTAATTTTTTTTAAATACATTGAAATATATTTCAAAAGAATATAGGAAGAGATTGAGAATAACCAAGATCAATAAATAAATAATGAATAACAATATAATATAATAAAGAGTTACATGTACACATATTATATATATATGCAGTATATAATCTTTTAACATAATTTAATAGTAATTATATATAATATTCATTTAGTATGTGATTTAATAATATAATTACTGTATATAATAATCATATAATATAAGTTAATAGTAATTATTAAAAAGAATAAAATCGTATCGTATTGTAATATAAAAATTATTCATAATACTCATGTAACGTAATAATTATAAATAACGTATTTATAAAAATGAATAAAGTTATAAATAAAGAGCATAATTATAAATAACAATGTCACATTTATAAATAAATGTAATGAAAAAACTTATAAAGATTATATAATTATTACATATAATAAATGAATTTTTACATTTTATATTATTAATAAAAAAATAATTACATAATATATTTTAACATTAATAATGAATATCAACTAAAAAGTACTGGAAACTAGCAATATTCCAAAAACTGCAAAAATACTAAGGTAACCGTATTGTAAGGTTATCGCCCATCGTGGCTAACATAACTTGGCGCGTGCCCAGTGGTATCAAAATAGTTCCTCTTACAAACATATTTAAGATGATTTAGTGCCCTTTCACACAAATCAGCTTGGGCCGCACATTATGGAAGGAGCAGACAGTCGTGAAATAGCTCCGAATAGAATTCGCCTGGATCGTTCCACTCATGGTCAACAGGCACTGCCTTCTATAAGATCTCCGAAATCTATATTCTCCTTGCCTGTAGTTGAACTCGACTAAACGAATGTTGTGGAAGCTACGCTCGTGGTTACTCTAGTATTAAAAATGAAAAAACTTTTAATTTGTTCTCGATCATTGTACCAATAAGCCTGTTTACTTCGTTATGCATTTCCTTATCACTCGCATTGTGCCCACGTGTGAAAGAATTCTTTTTTCTCACTAGAGGACTGGTGACAGAAAACGAGTTAATTGGTACAAAGCGGCCTCGCATGAAACTAGTAGTATAAAAAAATTAAGTCGATTCCTTCTCAGGTCAACACAGAATTTTAATTTAGTTAATTTTTATTAAATAGTTATATACAGTTAATATATGTATATACACATGACAGAATCACAATATTAAGTAGCACACAATTAGTATTTATTAATCACTAATGTATCTTATTGTGATCCAAAAACAATCGGGTATATAAAATTTCAGTTCAACTGAATGCTTTAAGACGAAAAAAAGTAAAGTTTTGACCCAAGCCACTAAAAATGAAACCAACCTAATTGTATCTACAACACTTATTAATTAGTTTCAGTCATTTTTTATTAATTATAATTAAATAATCGAAAATAATAAATTATAGTCGCCAAAAACAATCGTGTATAGAATGTTTCAGATCAAGCGAGTGCTTTAAAATGAGAGAAAAAAGCCTTTTTAAGTTTTGACACAAGTCACCAAAATGGTCACTAAGTCGCCAAAAATTATGCAAACGGGGTTGCATCTATAATTCTTTGAATTATTAATGTTAATGAATTTTCATTTATTATTAAAAATTACCATATTGCCATCCAGAACAATCGTGTATATAAAATTTCAGCTCAATGGAGTGCTTTAAAATGTATTTTATTACACATTGAAAATTTGAACAAGATATTGGGAGATTGTGAACTAAAAGTAGGAATTGAAAGGTTTTTGGGTATTGCGTTCCCTTTAAACATTAATTTTTTTTTGTTAAATTAAATTAGAATTAGGGGGAAAGACACGATTTGAAATATAATTTCTCCCGTCTATAAATTTATTTAAGCGTCCCCAATTGGGGTTGAGATTCATATTAAATTATGGCTTCGTCGCTTGTATTCTACAAAAATTAAATGAAGTCTGGTATCGGCAACCTATGGCACACGTGCCAAATGTGTCAAGCGGTATTAAATCCTAGTGGTACTCTACACTTTTCAACAAATTGGTCCATTTCTGAGTAAAGTTGATAATTTTGAAATGGGAATTGAGAACATCTACAGAATTATAGAAAGAAAATTTACGGAAGTAATGAAAAAGTCTGGAAAGTTACTAACGATAAATCTATAGCCAATTTCAATTGTTGCTTGTCGTTTCTGGAAAAATGTAATTCTTTGAAGAGAACATTGTATGTGCTCCGTTTTCCCTTTCGGTTCAGCATATGAATAAAATTCTTCTCGTTTGAAAAATATCGAGTATGCAAAAAAGTTGTTTTAACTTTGTGAACTCAACTGAACATTCGGAATCCTATGAAATATAAAGTCACAAATTATACCCCTGATATTGCGATATAAAATAGAGAATCGCAGGGACAATAGGTTTTGCTATAAAATATTTTACTACACATTGAAGGAATACTTGTATGTGTTCGCAGTGTATTTCTTATTTTAATAATTTAGTTTAAGAGATACATAATACAAAATATGTACAATTTTAATTTTCTATACACATGTTAAAGTATTTCTAAATATCTATTATATTAACAAAAAATAATAAAATCTTTAAATAATGCATAATTATCACATAAAACTAAATCTGTATTTTTAACCTCCATTTCCCAACTCCTCATGTATTGCTGCGGAAGTCAAATTGTCTGTTATATTTCCTACTGTATGGCACTCTGAATCATATTAGTAGATCTGTTTGGCGCACACACACACTTGCCAACCACTGTGTGGTCTAGGTTATAAATTTCGAAAAGAGATTAGATTGTTTAATCCAGTTATGTGGTATATATCCCGTCTATATTTCAGAATAAACATTTCTCTCCAAATTATAACGCTGAACATTTTATTATAGAATTGCGCATATATAAACATAACATAGCAGTTAGCACATATATAAATAATAAAATTACTACACAACAATTGTGTTACACATTAACCAATTCACATGATTTCGGATGGCAGACTTTCCCCGGGGTATCTTAAGACTTGTAGCTTCGAATGCTCACTTAGAAAAAGAATTGCTTCATAAGATTTATAAAATTCTTTATAATCCCTGCAATCTGCAGTATAGTAACTCGATCTCATTGATATTTCTTTAAAAGTTGTATGAGATTCCATACCACATGCTGCCATAGTTTGTGTTCCATAGCATTCCGTTTCATACGTCTTTATGCTGTAAATAAGAAACACGAGTTTATACTTACACTTCTAAAGTCATATGCACAAAATATTAAGCGCACATCTATAAATTCTATACCTTACAGTTTAATATTAATCATTTTGTACATCAATAAAATAATGGTTCAACTCTATTTTTTAAATCAAATTTATTAGATACGAACATAATTTATTGATATTTTAATTTAACTACACAAATGTGTAAACACGGTCATTATATACTTAATATTTTAATTTAAGATATTCCAACACGTTAAAATGACCATTTTCCAACAAATCGCGCATGTTTTATTGAATCGAGTAATCCTGTGGATCTAAACACTCTAGCTTCTACGTTATATGGAGGTTAAGTGATAGTAAATTACATATAATTGGGGAAAAAACTAGAGTGGGCATTTTTAAATTTCAAAATCTATCATGGATCTATAGAATTTTAAGTTGTTGAAAGAAAAAAACCAAACAAACATTACAGATTTCTATGAAACTTTTGAATCCGATATTTATTTTTTCAAGGAAATGTACCAAAATAATTATTGTTAGAATACTTTGAGTTATGGCCTATTATTGAAATAATAGCTTCAAACAATAACATTTTGAAATACTTATTCGATGAGCTCCGAAATTTGTATAATTTTAATAAAAAAAACTTCAGATTAACGTATGTATTTCATTTGAGTAACAGTTTTGTAGATACATGCTTAAAGATAACGTAAAAAGTAATAAAATTAAGAAATTGTACAAATATTTTCAGTTATATTTGAAATTTCAGCACAATTTAATTTTAAAAACTGCTTGTTAACTATTAATATGTTTTAGTATGGATTTTAACAATGGCTTAAAGTACTTCATACCAAAAAAAACGTATGTGTGCACTTATGTACGCACGTATAAGTTATACTTCTTTAACGTAACAAGATTAAAATCTTTCTAAAAATCTTGAGCACAGCAAGCTGGGCCACGGACGAAAGGCGGTCACGAGCAGAAATGTAAGATACTAACCTTAAGTCAATCTGACCAGCCAAAACAGAGATAATCACGATTTAAATAAATTTAAACACACCCGCACAAGGACCATAGGGCCAAAGACAGGGGATTTCCAGTAGACTGTATCTGAAGATGAGGTTAACTAAATGTAACACCCGAGACCTCATTGAATGTCTCGGCGGGAAGAATCGTTCGCGAGAAAGTTAAGACATCCGCCAGAAGAGCCCCCGAGTTATATTTTAATTTTAAAATGACCATTCAAAACAATTAAATAAAATAGAAGCAGGGCACCCAGCAATTTGAAACTCAGCCTGATTGTGAGGAAACAAGAGGAATCCATTCGAACCGGTCCGGAGTCTAGTTGCAAGTGAGACGGTGCTAGCTCGGGAAAGGAAAATGAAACTAACTCCCCCGGGAGGGGAACAACTGTGACGTAAATGGTCTCGTACATCTCAACGATACACAGAGTAGCAGGTGTGTGATCCCGAAGTTTCATCCTTCTATATCTCTGTAATATCGTGACGTCATCAAGAGATTGAAACCCGTAGGAATAACATGGGAATTCTAATTTTAGTGATAACGCTCCCTAGGCCCACTATCTACACACAAATTATAACAGATTAAAGAGCTCAATGAGAAGAATCTATGGTCCAAGTTTCATTAACTAAGCTCAAAATTCCTCGGAACTATGCGAGATTTAAAAAATGTAAGAGTTAAAAATAATTTTAAAATGTTAAATATGGGTGAGGAAATGGAGCTAATATCCTGATATATCTAGGTTGCTCTTAGGGAGAACAATTGAATCCAACCGATGCGGTCAACCAAGGTGGCATAGGATTCGAGTTATTACTGTGGGAGCCCTGCAGGGGGAACACCGGAGAGGACCAATTCCTCTTAAAGCTCACGCTTATACGAAAATATGGCGGACCTCCAAAAATCAAGTCTCAAGCTCTCTCTAATAGGATTAACATGGGAGCATAATATTTTAGTGCTTAAGCTTTCCCCATGACTACACAATAGGAATGAAGTAGACGACTGAATGGGTCTGAATGATTGGAGCAGTTGGTTCAAATCTTAAGTCCGAGACTCGAACAGGAGCCATGATATTGTGAATTTTTAAATTTGTTTAAAGTTTAAAACAATTAAAAACTATAGAAGAAATATCCCTACGAGTATGAAATTATAATAACAAGAGCAGATAGAGAGATCGAATGAGCCAGGTCCGAATGGATTGTCAGGATCGGGTGCCGAGATATTGGCCAGAAAGCTGTAGATGGG
>BMAV01016726.1:86674-145032 GCA_019973955.1 Trichonephila inaurata madagascariensis | reverse complement strand
AGTTTAATGTATCTGGAATAGAGTTAAATGTTTCCAATATTTCGTTATTGAAATTTTTACTTATATTGCTTGTTAATCTTCCTGTTTCATTCAATTCCACTTTTTCCTTCTTTCAATACCTTTTTGAATCCATATTAAACTAGACTAGAAATCACTAACGGTGGTATTCTCAATCGCGAGTTAACCTAGGGTTATCCCCGAACCGGAGGTAACTCGCAGATTGGCGAAACATCATTATTCTCAATGGCGGATCGCGCCAAATCCACGGATTATTCATCCAAAGGTAACCTACTGATTTCGGAGGGTAACTCGCGGATTTCGATCACGCGAATCTGTTTGTAAGCAAAGATGGACGTAACAAAGAATATGTCACGTGATTATTAGTGTGCAATCACAACGACTGTAACATCTTGCCCAAGCATAACTCACGAATTCGGTAATCGTCAGTTCGAGAATAAGAAAGGAGAATTATCCGCGAGTTATCGGCGAGCAAGGGTTACCCAATCCGTGAGTTTCCTTTTCAATAACTCGCGATTGAGAATACCACCGTAAGTTGCATTTCAAAAATTTTTCAATTTCGAACCTATCAAAAAAATTGGGGAAAGTTCAGTTTATCAAATGAAGTCTCATCAGGGTACATAATAAACTTGAGCGTTTCTGATAATTCTTTGAACTGAGAAAGTGGCCGCGGTAGCCGAGTGGTATAGGTATCGGACCGTGGCTTGCCTTGTCACGAGATCGAGCCCAGTACCACTAAAGACCCGCCGTGTAGGGCAGCGATGCACGTTAAATCTGTCGAGAGCTGAAACGTCCTCCCGGTGGTGTGGTGTGGTAGTTAGGAGAGGGGGTGCCAGCTCAGGTGTCGTCCACGTCACTTGACCATGGTTCGAAATTACGTGGTCCGTCGCCAAAAGCCCTCGTGTAGCTGAACAGTGCAACGTTAATATTCAATCAATCATTGAACTGAGAAAATCTCGCTGAAAATTTCTTGATTGAAGAATCAATTAGGGAAATAAAGTCTTCAATAACTATATTTCTGTGTCTTATTTTTCTCATGTACATCTTAATCTTTGAAATAGTTTTTCAAGTTCGAGGTTCCTTGTAAGAATATAGTTTGTAAACTAAAATGCAAACCGTTTTGATTGGTGGCATGCCCAAGATATTGTGCCGCGTGCCATCAATGGCACGCGTGTCAATGGTTCACTATCCTTGTTATAGGGATTATAATACGTTTAATCTTTTGAACTAAATTTCAAATGAATGATTTCCCTGAATCTGACTATAATCAATCTCAGAGAATATTTTGAAATTATGATGCCCGATTCAAATATTCCAGTTTGTTATAGATCTTGGACAGTGAATCTCAACCTTTTTTCTGTTGCGGTACATTTTAAATATCTTAAAATTTATTTGCAGCCTGACAATAAATTTTAAAAGAAATAGTACTTATCTTTAATACACTATATAAAAAGGTTTGTTAGCAGCTTTCAATGTTATATAAAATAACATGTATAGTGAAGTGAAGTGAGTTTGGTGTTTTATGGCGCAAGAGCCAGTTTTGTGTGGCTATACTGCGCCAAACATTCATAGGTCTGTGGTCTGGACGGGGAAAGAAAAGGAGAAATTGGATGACAAGATGGAGGGTCGAAAATAGAGAAGGATCACTGGGGTACCCCGGGGTCGTGACACCCGTACCCACCTAAAGAATGAGAGCCCCCTGAGGGGAAATAACATGTATAAAAAAGTCAACAAAATGTTTATTGAGTAATTAATTACATATTAAATATAATAATACATTTACAGCGAAATTGAACCTTGAGGATTTTTCATAATTTCCTTAAAGTTTGGTCGTAAAAATGACAATGCCACTCTCTTTGTCATTCACGTTTAAAAGTCTAATCTTTTTCATTTTTATATTTGTTAATGCTGAAAATCCAAGCTCACGCATATAAGATATAGAAAATTGTAACAATATTTTTACAGCATTTTTAGCTGTTATTGGGTAATCACCTCTAAATTTAATTCAAAATGAATGAATAGACTTTCAGATGTCACGAAATTAAATCTCGATTATTGTAGAGCGAAGTTATAGTTCTTCATTCAGAGTTCATCCATGTACAGATACATCCGTTATCACAAAGGAATTACGAGAGAACCTAATCAATTTTTTATATCTAAATTCAGAAAATAATGGTGGCTGCGGTACGTAGTACCGCTGATGACCCCGTCCTGTAGGAAAGCGATGCACGTTAAATCAGTCGAGAGCTTATAAGTTTTCCCGTTGGTATGGTGTGGTGGTTAAGAGAGGGGTGTCAGTTCAGGTGTCGTTCTCGTCACTTGACCAAAGTTCAAAATTACTAAATACATCGCCAAAAGCCCTCGAGTGGCTAAATAGTGCGACGTTAATATTCACTCACTCACTCTTTTGGGAAATAATGTTAAGTCAGAGTATAGTTTGAAATTTAAAGAATAATTTGGTGGCACACTTCAAGAATTTGCCGGCACACATAGGGTTGCACAGTGGTTGAGAGTCACTGCTCTAGGATAACATAATTCAAACCGAATCAAGTAGTTACGAGTTGAGTTTGGTGTTTTATGGCGCAAGAGCCAATTTTGGCCTAACTGCGCCAAATATTCATAGGTCTGTGGTCTGGACGGGAAAAGAAGAAATTGGATGACAAGATGGAGGGTCGAAAATAGAGAAGGATCACTGTAGTACCCCGGTGTCGTGACCCGAGGTACCCTAGGAAAAGATCACTAGGGTACCTCGGGATTGTGACACCCGTACAGACCTAAAGAAGGTGAGTCCCCTAAGGGGATCAAGTAGTTACGAGAGAAAAACTTTGTAACAAAGGAAACTATCTGTGAAATGCTATTGAGAAAAGGCATGAAAATCCATCTCATTCTGTACAAATGCGAAGTGATCTATGGGGTCTATTTCTGACGGTCACATGATAAAAATGAACGCGTATTCTCTATTTAATTAAAGACAAAATACTTTCAATTGTCCTTTTTGTTTTATTTTGAAACTTTAAATTTTATAATTGCGTAAAGATGTGTTCAAATATTATTAAAAAAAGTCTCAAAAGATTTTAAAATTTTTAGTTTACTTCTGTGACGATTAAATAACCGCATTAGTCACAAAAATTAGTGTTATTGAAAACAATGTACAAATACCTTTTATAATCCCCTTCAACATACTCTCCCTCCCTATCCCTATATACATTCACTCAAAAAAGTATTGGGACACTTGGCGTGCATAACTGTAAAGCCATTTATAAAAATATTTATCACATTAAAACAAAAACAAAATGAATTAAGTAATATTCTAACATTTGGTGTACAGTATATAAGGAAAAATTTATTAGTATTATAGAATTATAATTTGATCTAGCTTTTCAGAAATAATTCAAAGGCCACTCGAGTCAAAAATGTATTGGGACAGAAATTTAACAAATGTACAGCGCATCAATAGAATTTAACGTCACACTACTTTTTTAGATTAGAAGTTTAAACACAAATGTTTCAACAGATAAGATTATTTATAGAAAAAATGGCGAGAATCAAAGATATATCTGTTGATGTGCGAAATCTCGTAAAAAGTCATTGGAAAGAGGGGAAATCAATTCGCTGCATAGGAAAAATATTGAAATTGAGTAAGTCTAATGTTTTTATCATTAATAGGTTCAAGAAAACAAGCAGTGTTGAGAACAAGCAAATATCAGGGCATTCAAGGATATTTAATGAGCGTGAAGAGAGGTGGATTGTGAGACAAGTACACATTAATTCAAGAATTAGTGCAATAAAAATGATTTTGCAATGTAAAAGTAGGTTCGGAAAATCAGTAAATCCTGAAACTGTCAGAAATGTTTTAAGAAAACATAAGTATCATGGCAGAGTACCTCAAAAAAAGTCCTACATCAGCAAAGCAAATAGATAAGCTAGGTTGGCATTTGCTAAAATGTATGTAAGGCAGCCAATAGAATATTGGGGAAATATAATTTTTATTGATGAAAGTAAATATATTATTTTCGGATCGGATGGCAAGCAAAAGTTTGGTGGAACTCAAATACAGCAATGCATGTAAAAAATTTACGGCCTACTGTCAAGTATGGAAGAGGTAGCCAAATTGTCTGGGGCTGTATGGCAACTCTGGTTTTGGTAACTTACATTTTATTGATGGTATAATGAACAAATATGTCTATCTTGACATTCTCAAGCGAAAATTAAAGCAAAGTGCGAGCAAGCTGGGAATCTCAGGATATTTTAAATTGTACCAAGATAATGAATGACCCGTGACAAATTGCAGATATTTGCAAGTAATGGGTCCTCTATCACTGTCCTAGAATTATTAAAACTCCTGCACAAAATACAGGCCTGAATCCCATTGGACATGTGTGAGATTATTTGTAGCAAAAACTGTATGAGAACCAAGTTTCTAACAAGCAGGATTTAGGAAAATATTTGGTCGAAGAGTGGACCAAAATAGATCGTTTTGCAAAACATTGATCCAATCCATGCCAAATAGACTTTGAGAGGTCTTAAAAAGCAAGGAGGGCCGAGCAAGATATTAATTTCTAAGTTTGAATTTTTTTCTTAATTTATTGGGAAGTGTCCCAATACTTTTTTGGGTACGTTTTTTAACTCTATATTTCTTTTATTTTCAATTTTAACGATAATTGCATTAATGTATGAGTTTCGTTCAAATTATTATTATTTGTATTCTTTTTTTTTGGTTTCATTTGTATGTTTAAGTAAAATATTACAATAAAAATATATGAACTGGTAATGTGTCCCAATACTTTTTTGGCATTCAAAAAACAACATTCAAAGCAGTGCTACGGCTAATTGTCACCACCATCAGTGAATGTGCTGTTTTTACCAAACCTGTAATTTTGAAACAGAACATGTGCTTTCATTAATGCATTTTTCTTTTTAAGAAACTGTTAAGAGTAGTATGGTGCAAATATTGGTGAGTACGATGGATGATTCTGTACAGTAATGCGTTTGTACAGCGAGAACTGTTTTACAGAGAACGCAATATGCGCAGAGGCTGTGAAAAATCCACCTGTTGTTGATATACAGATCTTGCCTTTTCTTCCTCAATGTTTCTCTAACCTTTTTCAGGACCTAAAAGTAGTGTTTCTGTTTTACCATTTAGCCTCGAAGAGAACCCATTCAATCCTCTGGCCGCGGTAGCCGAGTGGTCAAGGTATCGGATCGTGGCTGACCTTGTCACAAGTTCGAGCCCAGTACCACTAAAGACCCGCCGTGTAGGGAAGTGAGGCACGTTAAATCTGTCGAGAGCTCAAACGTACTCCCGTTGGTGCGGTGTGATAGTTAGGAGAGAGGGGTGCCAGCTCAGGGGCCATCCCCGTCACTTGACCATGGTTCAAAATTACGTGGTCCATCGCCAAATGCCCTATTGTAGCTGAACAGTGGGATGTTAATATTCACTCACTCACCCATTCAATCCTAATGATGCCATTAATATCGAACAAAAACGATGAGCATTATCTGTTCTTCGTTGGCAACAACGAAGCGTATCAACCGACTATCTAGAAACGCATTGTTGTATTTATCATGTGACTGGGGACATCACATGAAGTTTTTAAGCCGATTAACTAGAAACACGTGGTTGTCATTATTATGCGACTATGATGTCGCAGGAGTCTAGCCCATTATGTTGGTGATGCTTCAGTTCAAATATAGACATCACCGGTCCAAGATTAAGATTTACGAGATTTATTAGCCTTAGATTTCTGCTGTAAACATGGTGTCTAGGAGAAATAGGAAGAAGGAAAATGCTAAGTGAGGAAAATAATGTGTGTAATGCACGTCAAATCACCAAGTACTCAAAGTACTCACTTTATCATGGTGGTAATGTTGAGAGAAAGGTACCAGCTATCTTCGCTCTCTATGTTAAAAAATAGGATCCGAATTTGGAACATGTTTATATATATATATATATAAGAGAATTAAAACATTATTATATTTTGATTTCGCTATTCTATAGAAAGCAGCATATTTCATCATATTCCTTATTTTTATCCGAGTTAATACAATTATTTTAACATAAAATGTGCTTCGCATTTTTTTCCTTCTATTCCACAATATTAAAGGAGCTATTCCTTTACGTGTTAAAACGAAAAAAAAATAGTTATTCATAGAATGTTTTGAAATTTTAAAAGCGCTATATTATAAATAAATGTATGGATTACAATGTAGGAAATTTCATGAAAATTAAAACATTTTCTTGCCTGAAAATGTGTTTCGCGTTTAGTTCACTATCTTGTACATTTGACGGAAACAGCCGTTAGCGCAGATATCAGATTGTGTTTCAAAATTATGATGATGAATTTAGCGGTTCATGTGTTCGGCAAACAAAGTCAACCAGAAAACGTTCAATTAACACACTGGCTGAGATAGAGAGAGGGGAGCCTCAATGAACACGAATAAAAAAACTGTTGTAATTGAACATTGTTAATATTTAAAGGACGAATGAAGATTTAAATCGCAATATTATACAAAGATAATTTACAGACATAGAAGGAAAAAGTTAGCTTTTAAGTTAAATTGGGACTAGAAAGAAATCAGAGTTTAAATTATATTTCTGTTTTAGTAGGTGCCCCTTGTTTTGGTTTGATTTTATTTCAATTAAGCAGCACTCGAGCAATACGAGAGGTATTAATATTGTTTTGGATTAAAAATACTCAAATGAGCATCTGAAATCCTTACAAAGAATATGGAACGTTTAAAATACCATCACAATTGCCATCCGCATTACTTTGATATTTCGAAATCAAGAGGTTTATGTCCAATATCTATTTGTGGCTATATATTTTTATTAATTTCGTTAGCAGAAAAAAGAAAGTTTAAAAATTAACACGTGAAGGCAAATATTAAGTGTAAAAGCAATTTTTTAAATTTTATTTTATTTATAATCTCTGTTGTAAAATAATTTTCTTCGAAAATGTTCATTCCACCTTCTGTATCTCGTTAAAATTAAACAGTACTTGCTTCAGTTCACGACATCACTTCGATATAGTAGTTACGGAAAACGATAATCTAAAACAAGTATATTATCTAAAAAAAATTAATGTACCATGTTTTTATAACGGACTAAAAAGTATAATTTTTGTTTTCGTATTTTCCTTTTCTTCATCTTTCTCTCCTTTTTATTTTTTTTCTTTTTTTCCCCATTTCCATGCATTGTCATCCGCTTCTAAGCTTTGGTCCAAATTTCTAGGTGATCGGGAAATTAGTTTAAAATGAATTTAAAAAATTCCACTCGGACAGACATACAAGCCTCTTTGGGGGTCCGGGTTCTAGACTAGAACTTTTTTTACATTTTCATGCATTGTCATCTACTTCTGAACTATGGCCCAAATTTCAAGTTTCTAGCTCATCGGGAGGTTAGTTTCAAATCAATTACAAAATTCCACCCGGAAAAACAATAAAGTTGAGTTAATAAAAACAAGGTAATATGTTCAAATTGAGGGAATCATGATTTTCGTAATTGCTCCGTAGCATCAAGTTCTCCAGTTGGTTACACTTTAATATTCTTTACAGTTATTTTTCTTGGTAAAAATCAGATTAAATAGCATTTCTACTAAAACTGCTTAAAATTTATTTTGGTCAGATTCACACAACGTAATTCATAAATATTCAGTGATCACTTGATCTTCATCTCATTTTGAAGTACAGTTAAAAAACGGAGACAAACAATATTATATACTCGTAAAATTCCCATATCTGTGTTTGTAAATTTTATTGATCCCGTTAAGTTACAAAAAAAAAAAAACTCTTCCTTTATTTTTCAAAACAATTTGCTTAAACTGGAACAATTCAATGTGACTAGATTTCTATATCCAACTATTTTTCGTAAGCTGATTGCAAGATTATGACTGTCACAAAAAATCAGAAAAATCTAGGATCAGACTCAAAAACCATGTGTTGAGAATTTAAGAAACTACAATGAACAACCAAGATATTTTCTGAAATAAAAGCCCCATTCGTATTTTATTAAAAAAAATTAAGAAACAGAGTGTTGAAAATATTTTTCAATGCATTAACTCAAATTCCTTGTTGTCCAAAAGAGAAAGGTTTATAATCCCTTGAATATCTGCATTTTGTTCAAAAGCGTTTATTAATTTTGAACATATAATTACACAATAACATACGAATATTTTATAATTACTGTGTACAGGAGTAAATTCTACATATTCAATTAATAACTCAGCATAAGCCAAGATTATGCATATTATTTCTTTATTAATGCACGCTAAACATCAACAGCAAGAAATAGAAAATTTGCAATAATTTTTAGAACTATAAAGCCGTCGCTAAGCAACCAACCCATATTGCTTTGACAACAAACAAGCATCAATCCACTTCAGTTCTTTTTAAGTTGCCTTGCAATTATACATTGCATGATGCAGAGGGGGGAGTGACATTTCTTAATCCACATTATCTTTAAAAGTTGAACGAACCATGCTTATTTTCTACCATTAAGTCTATTTAGAAACACATGACCCGGGTCACAAATTTTGGCTTAGGTATTGTGTGAATTTAGTAGAAAAAAATCTTTGCTATTATAATCGTATATATATATATATATATCTATCAAGATGGGAAAATGAAGACAATTAAAATTGATTTGATTAAAATTTTTTATTTACTCCGTGTGGATATTGGCCATTACAAAAAATTGTTTAAAAAAAATAAAGAAATTTAATTTTGTGTAAGCAAAAGCATGTCATGTGAATAACAAGTCTTTATCCTCAGAATTTGAATTTCATATCCAAGAAACCATTATGTGAGCATAAAAAACACATTGCCACGCTAAACGTGCATTTTAGTGCAAAATTCGATTCAACAAGCAGCAGCAACCATTTGCTACAAGATTGTCTTTGAAAAAAACAAAGCATATGTCGTTTACCTAACGGATTTCGGAACGAAATTGCAATGGCTCGAAATTCCGCAAAACTGTTGAATTACACATCAATATATAGATTCATTGTAAATTTGTCACAGTAAGCTTTAATTGAAGCCCAGGGGTAGTGCCTCGCGCTTCCACACCACAGGTCCGAGGTTCAAACCCGGGGCTGGGCAAGGTTGACTCAACTTTTGATCCCTTATGTGGATCGATAAATGAGTACCAAGCTAGCTTGGGAACATAGCACTGGAGGTTTCACTTCAGACTGACCACCTGATCGGAACAACTGCTCAAGCACCTCAGGGCCCCAAGGTCACGTACACCGATATGGGTACAGTAGGTCTTGTCCCTCATGGGCTATTGTACCACTGTGTTATGTTAAGCTTTAATTGCATTTTATTTTCCGAAGATCGTCAAACCATGAAATTAATATACGAAATTTAGTTTAGTCTTGTCAGAAATGCAAGATGACAGATATTTTCTTATCATTCAAAAACTAAGACAATTTTGTCCTAAATTCTCTCATGCCCATTTTACATGATCAGAGTTAGACTACCTATTTAACGCATAGAATTTTATAATTTTATTCCACATGAAGTCATCCGTGGAATTGAATTCCAAATCTGTATTTTAACAGTACGGTTTTATGGATGAGGATATAAATCTATTCGAAAGCATAAGTTATTTAGAGTCTTGTTTAAAATACTATGTGTTTTGAGCTAACACAATTCACACGATTTAACGGCTTATCTTGCAAAATTTTTTACCATTAAGGTTGCCGTTCCAAAAGGATTTAGAATACCCACCCTTTGCTTTATTACCATACTGTAATCCATTTTGCTTAATTGCTTAGATTTGAAAGTTTGTTTTCTGTAATTAGGGTCAAGTTACCATATGAAAAAAATATTTCTTCGGATGTGTGTGTGAAGTTGCTAACCTTAACAAGACTCAAGAGTAAGAATTCTTCCTAAGAGAGTCTCTGGTGATGATTTCTAATATGAAGAAAAATTCTTTAAATATGCGTGAAGAGAAATGAATATACTAATAAGGTTCATATTAAATTGTAATAACTACTGAGCGAAATATTTGAAAATAAACAAAGTTAAGAAAATGGAAGCATTTGGTTAAATTGCTTTCTAAAATTTCAATCGGCACAAATTTAAATCTAGACTTTGCAAAATGTATTTAAATAAAATTTTCTAATACTTTGTTGTAGTATTCAGAATCTTTAGAAAATATGATAGAGAATACTTTGAAACTTTAAAAAAAATAGGAATGTTTATTCTCTCTTTGCATTATAAAGACAATTAAAATTTGGAATGCATTAATATATTTTTTGTCTTTGAATTTGAGAATCTTCAAATGGCAGCGTCGGTATTTGATAATTGTTAGACATTTTGTTTCCCACTATGATAAACAGATTTCACAGTATTGAAAAACACTTATTGTTCGTTAATTGTATAAATCCTTGACAAACACATTGATTAAATATATTCTTTAACTTTAAATATAAAACTGATGAAGTTAGGTTTAAGTTTTTCCCACATGTCGAATAAAAACTGCCAAATCCAAAAGGCATGAAATTAATTTTAAAAGAAAAATCGAAGACGAGGAAGAAGGTAAACTGAAACAAATTATTCAAATTTTATTAAACATATTAAACATAAAACAAGCTTCAATACGCTGATTCAACAATTTCCTTTTCTGGTGGTGGAAGAATAATCGAATGGGGCTGTATATTGTTTATATGTGAATGCTCGGACATGTAGATCAATGATGAGACAACTAGGTTAAAGTCAAGAAAATCCTTGCAGTGCAATCCGTATAAATTGGTTCGTGTTACGAATTCATTGAAAGTTAGGTAGCTGTCAGGACTACACGATGATTTAATCGAATGCCCATAGCAATCTAACTCGTAAATGCTTTTCCTGTGAAGAGACATACAATTAGATTCCTGTTGATGTTATTTTATCGGCACAGAAAAAAAGAATTGGTTAGGCTTAATCATTAAGCATTTTATGAACATGGTGTTGCCGAATTTCACCGAAAAATTCAAAATGGTGATAATAGGCGCAGCATGGGACTACAATAGAACAACCACCATAGAAAAAGGGGTTGCAAACCTCGTTTAGTCAGAGTAATTCACAAAAACAGCCATGAAGAATGCGATGAATAGTGGAATCAAAAGGGTCAAAAAGAGGTCAGAAACACACTTGGTATTGTAAACAGGCCTTACGTCTAATAACGATGCATCATAACTCGATGTCAGAAATGCAACGGGATTTGTTTGAACACATCCCACAATCCTTCGTCTGTCAGTGTCCGCTGCGATATGACCTATGCCGCGAAAATTTCGAAACACTTATGCCACAATCACTTGCAGTTGCCCTTTTTTAACGTCGAACTGTGATACATTGTTCGTATTGTAAACATGCTTTACGTTTAGTAAATGCATTTCTTACCTCTCTTTGCTTTTCATTCCACTCGACATCACTCTTCATAACTGATTTTGCGAATTACTTCCACTGTGAACGTGGTTTCTGACCTCGCGTTCTATGACGTGCCGTCATCATGCTGCCTACTCTCTCCCTTTTCAATTTTGTTTGCCAAATTCGGCAACCTTTTATACTCTCTCTAATATAGCTTCTATAATATATATATCTCCCCATCCCTCAGAAGTAGTCTTTGTAAATCTCTGTAAGCACATCATTTCATTTTCAGAACGCTTATAGATTTGTCAACAATATTGATGTAACTTTGCTTTTTGTAACCAGAATAATATGACGGTTTGCATAATTCCAACCTTGTAAAATGAAGAATTTAAATTTGAAGTGCTGAGAGTACCATCATGCGTTTAAGAATATTGATTTGCTCTATTTCTTTTTAAAAAAGTCTCTACCTGTAAAACTATAACATGAAACGTCAGTTCCTGTATATGTAATACGCATACATTTCAATTCACCAACGCCGCATACAGTTGAGAATATCCGAATACTTCTTTTAGTGTCAAAGAGTCATAAAGCAGATTCTTCCGGTCACCGTATAGCAACAACTGAAATTTTCAACTCGAAAAGCAGGTATTAAAATCCTTGAGAATCAACTTCTTGAAAGCCGACACTGAATAAGCTTCATTTATTACTTATTGCATAATGTGGAACATTTTCAAAAATCTAACCATTTGAATTCTATAAAATGAGCAATAGGATATTTCCTTGAATAATCATGCTAGATTGAAAATCCATTAGAGGATTTTATTCATTATTCTGAAATTAAAATCACATTACATTACATTTAACACTGTAAATTTATTTTAATTTTCGAATCTATGCTATTCAGCCAGGTTCACATTAATACGTTTGTGGATACATAGCATGTTGGCTCGATGGCTTGTAGGCTTGCCTGCTTCATAACCATTAGGTTGTGGGTTCGATCCCGGCTGGAGTTTATAGATTTTCTGGATGCGAAATTACACATTAAACATTTTTCATGGTTATCTTTCATGTAAAAGACCCCTTAGGTATCAATTTGGCTCTAGTATTCTCGGCAACATTTAGCATCCAACGAGAGCTTGAATAAATTCAAGTGTTATAATTTTGGCAGTTGGAGCCGCCACTAGATAATGCCATCGATGAAGACGCTCTTACTTGGGGACTTGCCTTGTGTGTAGAGGTTGTGATGGCAAAACTCAGTTTGATAAAAGTATACCTAGCATACAATAAAGTATCGTAGCAATGTGTTATTTCCCGGCATTCACAAATAGTATTTTATGTAAAAAAAAAAATGTTAAATGTAGATCCCTTTGGGTTTCGCTTATGGCGAGCTTTAACAGGATATCACTCTTTGTCCCTGCAGGTAAAGCAACATATGTCGCTTTTTTCACTAATGTGTTAAACATCAATGTAAATAAACTATTCAAATTAAGAGGCTTTCCGAAATTTAAATTCGGCTCGTAAATAACTTACTTTTGAAAACAAGCAATTAAATTGTGGGGAGCTTAAATTACACGAGTGAGTTAATATTAACGTCGTACCATTCAGCTACTCGAGGGCCTTAAGTTTAAGTGGCAAGCAAGTATTTAGAACACATGCATGTGTGTGATTTTGGACTAAAAACTTCAAAATTTATTAATCCTTGCAAGTTCGTTCTTTTACTTTATTTTCAGTTCGTCTTTAAGAGTGTTTATAAATTATTGAGGAAAGTGTCAGTGAAAGCAGAGACAAGATTATCTATAGGGCTCAATTCATGAAGTCTCATGATAAAAACCAAACGTGTTTTCTATTGAATTGAAAACAAACATTAAACTAATTGTACTTATTGTTCTATTTGTAAAACTCTGAAAAAATTTCAAATTTCACGTTTGGGTAAAGATATTTAAATGTTAGGAAAAAAACTCTTCAAAAAAATTTTTAAAAAATCTTATGTTTATACTTTTAAGGTATCCGAACACGTTGAAATGGCCAAATTCTGTCAAAAAACATTTTTTGTTTTTTATTTTATTGAATAGTGCTATCTTTTGGCTTTCCAAAACATCCTTTGTTTTACTTCTACGTTACCTAGAGGTCAAGTTATAGTCAATTTTATAAAATTAAAAAACCGGAAGTGAGCCTGTCATCTACCGGAAGTAGGCATTTAAATGGCTTAAAATCCGACAAAAATTAGTTTTAGGAGCAGTTTTTTGGAAATAGAGTTTTAAAATTCTTTTAAGAAATAATACAAATAATTTCTTGTCTTAAAATTTAGTGGCAACACTAAATTTCTTTCAATAGTTTGGCAATAAGAGATCGTGTTTACAAAATTTTCAATCGCTTTTCACTCGAGTTTTGATTTATTTTGCTAACGTTGGCATTCTTTTTTGAGAAATTTTAATTTTATTATTTAAATTTTGTATTCTCTTAAGTTATGGGTAATCGCAAGAACAGAAATTCTACACTCTAGTAAATATAAGTTTAAAGGTAATAGATACACTAATAAGAACACAAATTAGATCGATAAAAATATCAAATCTGCACCTACTGCAAGCGAAACAAAAATTCAAAGTGATTCAAAAATGTCAAGTACTGTTGAAAATGAAGATAAGAACGGAATTTTTTATTTTAAAAATTTTAAGTAATGTGATTTCCTTATTATGCTGCCCTGAATGTTTCGAAAATAAGATACAACTTTCTCAAGAATCTGCGTTTGACTTAGCATCTAATATGATACTAAAATGTAAAAACTGTAAATTTTTCAGCTCCTTTTGTACATTCATTAAAGTAAACAAAATGCACAATATTAATCTTTACTTTATTTTTGGCTAAAGAACCATTGGAAAAGGACACTCTGCTGCAAGGAAGCTGTGTTCAGCTATCAATGTGAACTTTCCTTCTAAGACAGCTTTCAGGCGTCTCGAGAAAAATTAGAGCATGTTTCTAATAAAGTTGCATGTAAAATTATGAATGAGGCTGCAGCCGAGGTTCACAAAAAGAATAATTTTGATGAAGTTATTCAATGAGGTGTGTCAGTCGATGGAACTTGGCAACGTAGAGGACATTTGTCTTTAAATGGATGTGTTAGTGTCCTTTCCATAGATAATGGTAAGGTTTTAGACATTGAAGTCTTGTCCAAAATGTGCAAATTATGTTCAAAGAAAACTGAAGACAGTATTTCGCGTGAGTGGGAAAAGCATGTTGGGTCATCTGGTGCGATGAAACCTGTCTGAGTGTATAGAATATTCGAAAGATCTAAGATGAGAAAATTGCAATATGTGCAATTTTATGGAGATGGGGATTCAAAAAGTTTTGACGCGGTTAAAAATGTTTATGGTGAAAACAGCGTTAAAAAGTTTGAATGCATTGGCCATATTCAAAAGCGTGTTGGCTCAAGGCTTCGAAAGTTGAAGCTCAAACAAAAAGGTCTGGAAGGTCGTGGGAAATTAACTGATAGTTTCATCGATAAACTGCAAAACTATTATGGTATTGCTATCAGATCTAATGTCAATAACATAGAAAAAATGCAAAATGCAGTAATTGCAGCATTTTTTCATTGCTGTTCCAACAAAAACCAACCGATGCATGACCAATGTCCAGTTGGACCCGACAGCTGGTTCAAATTTCAACGAGCTACATTTCACAGAAAGATGCATATTGATACTGGCAAGGGACTTCCACAAGAAATAATTAAAATTATTAAATCTCATATGAAGCTATGTGACAAGCATTTACTCAATAAATGCTTACATGGGAAAACACAGAATGCAAATGAAAGTTTTAATGGCATTCTGTGGAAATTTATCCCGAAAGATATTTTTGTGGAGTTACAAACTCTAAGATTAGGAGCTCACATGGCTATCATACAATTTAACAAAGGTTTTCGAGGATTGTTAGACGTGTTGAACCAAGCTCAAGTACAAGTTGGTGACAATATTGAAAGAAGTTTTGCTCAACTCGATGAAGAGCGCGTTAGTGAATCAAAGCGTCTTTCATTATCTGTAGTAAAAACTTAAAAAAAAAATATAGGTCAGGAAAAAAAAAGAGAAATTAGCCAAAGATGAGATACAAGAGGGCATAACTTACAAATGTGGGGAAATTTAGCTTTTTATATGTATAATTTACATTAAAACAACAAGAATTTAAACTTTAAATCCTTTTTTCTCTAAATTTTTTTTTATGCATAATGTATTCACGGTGAGTCAGATAACTCAAAATATTATGAATATATTTCTATAAAACTTTTTGAATCTGATACTTGTATTGTTTTCTAGAGAATGTACTAAAATATTTCTTATTGTATTAATAATTTTTGATTTATGGCCAGTTATTTAAATAACGGTCTCATAAAAATGACACATTTCCTATATTTACTCGATCAGCTCTAAAATTTTTAAATTTTAATAAAACATTAAAATTTTAGTAATACTTTTACCGATTTAAGTTAATTACTTTTTTTCTCTAATTTCTGTGAATTTTTTCAAAAATATTGCTAAAGTTTTACTTACAATTGTGATTTTTGTGAAATTCAGATATTTTTAAAAATAGTTAGATGTTAGTATTTATTGGTATTCATCTCTAAAAAAGCATTTATATTGTTTTAATATGCTATTTTTTTTAAAAAAAGTACTCCGAACGTGTTCGAATACCTTAAATAAAATGCATTTTGTATGCACTTGTACTTTTTAAGAGAATGTTTTTGCAAAGAGCAAAACTTGGCAACACCGAAGTGCGTGAACTGATTAGCTGGAAACACTAGATAGCTTTTATCGTGTGACTATGACGTCGCACGAGTTTTTAAATTAATTGGCTAGAATCACGTGGATTTCATTATCATGTGACTATGACGTCACATGAATCGAGCCCATTACTAACGTTTAGAAGCTTATGTTTTAGTTTGAATGGCCTAACATAGACCCCAGGATTCTAAGAGACCCTAAGCTTGACGGATACCAAGTACATATCTTTTGTAAGATCTGTCTTCGAGCCCAAAACCCTACTTTGCAAGGGGGCCCAATATTCGCCGTTACGCCACTGTTTAGTTTTGATTTTAAGTTATCATACTTGAAGGGTTCAACAGTTATAACTTTGAAAATTTACACATGTCAAATATCATGTCATTTGTTTTAATTGTGCGTTTTAGTTCCACTCAAATTACAAGTACAAACATTTGAGATATACAGCGCAAAAAGAAAACAAAAACTTGGGATTGATTGAATATTTATCTCGCACTGTTCAGCTACACGATGGCTTTTTTGGCGACGGACCACGCAATTTTGAACCATGGTCAAGTGACGTGGACGACACCTGAGCTGGCACCCCCTCTCCTAACTACCACACCACACCAACGAGAGGACGTCTCAGCTCTCGACAGATTTAACGTGCATCGCTGCCCTACACGGCGGGTCTTTAGTGGTACTGGGCTTGAACTCGTGACAAGGCAAGGCATGATCCGATACCTATACCACTCGGCTACCGCGGCTACACATAAACTTTGGATAGAGTTACACGTTTCTACTTACGAAAACTCTTATGTACGAGTGTGTTGGAGCATCACTTGAACAAAATTATTAAGGATTTTTGAAGAAAATATTTAATTATAGCGAACACTAATGAAAATTCATAATTATCCATCTTGCTCTTACACACAAGTCTGATTATACAATCCCTCATAAACATTTCAAAAACTATAAACATTGAAATTCTTGAGCAAATTTAAACGTCTGGAGTAATAACTTCTGTACAGGTTTTCTAAAGGAATTTCGATTAACAATTAAACTAAATGCGTGCTCAATTACTCTCAAGAAATTATGTTGAAAGGCCTTTGTACAATCAACGTGTGGTCTTCGTCAGATTTGTTAAAACATTTGACTAACGTCTCGTGTGTGTATCATGTCTAACACAGTATCGTGATTATAATAGCCATAAGAATTACCACTCAAATTCGTGAATAGAGATGGATAAATAAATTCATTTATCTGTCCATTCACTATTTAAAGTTATTACATTTGATCACAACTGTATCCACAATCTACAAATAGCTCATTTCATTAATAATTAAAATATATGTCAAGAACGAGATATATTGCTATTTACTACCCATACCTTTGAAAATGAAAATCAGAAATGCCTTTGAGAACTCACGGAACAAACTGCCATCAACTTCTGCGGGATTATATATATATATACGCCTTTTTTTAAGTACGAACATGTGCAATGCGCTATTATCACTAAAACTATTCCAAAGATTTTTGAATGCAATACAATGACGAGTGTTTTCAAAGGAATGACTTATTTCAAAGACAAATTTTTCTGCTTTTTCTTCCCACAATACGCCGTAGAACTGCACGGGTCTTTGGTAAAACTATGGCACTAGCGAGCGAATCGCGTAATTTTTCCTCTACAATTACGTTTCAGGAATTCGAAAGTAAAGAGGGCAAGCAAATTTTTATTCAGGAATATGGATACAAGCAATGAGTCTTTGTACTTACAAAAATAAATCTCGGAGTAAACAAGTCGATTTAGAGAGTTATTACAATTTCCCCACAATTACTATCTGCTGCCCTATCTCTTGTAAAAGTTGTCTTCATAGACTCCCAAGCTACAATTTCAGCTTTAAGCAGTAATGCACCAACTGACTACCTTAACGCAATTCACTGCCGAACTAAAATTGCGGAGCTCATCCCATATGGCTGCAGTGCGGCATTACAGTGGGTCTCTAGTCATGTTGGAATTCCCCGTATTGAAACAGCAGACCAAAATGCCAAGTAGAGACCCGAGTTGACTGGACCGTAAGTCCCCGTGACTCTCAGAAGAGCAAAAAGCATTATCTCCACATACATTGACAAATATACTGCCGGGGGATTTTTGGAAAGCCATGGGAAACTGGCCACTGTGGGCCCAATCCTGAAGCACCTGGATAGAGCCGAGACTGTTGACCGTTTTCGCCTAACTACCGGACACGACTTTTTGTGAGTATACCTCCACTGGATTGGCGTGGCTGTTAACGAGGCCGGCCCACTCTGCGGCCATGTCAGAGTAGATGGTGACCACCTTCTCCAATGCATTGGACTATGAATACCCGGCTGATTACATCGTCAGTCCGTACTGGGAGGCTAAGCATCAAATGGTCAAGCCAAGCACGGGCGTTGGATAAATATTAAAAATCTTCCCCAAAATTACCAGCCATAGTAGTAATCCATGCTTTGTAGTATCCATAGAGGGAATATAGTTCCACAGATACCCGTTATGTTTAATACTAGATCAACAAGCAGTCTACCATATACAAATCTGTTGATGGATACAATTTATAGCTGAACAATTTTATAGTAAACACTACAGTAGACGGCGAAACCCTTAAAAAAAGAGCCAACTAGATAATATTTCGTTGTATGACTTTGTGGTGAGTATATCAACGCATCATCTGTAACACAAAAGCACGCAAAGGGCTATATTTGGCTAAGCAGCACTAAATAGTCGATAACTTAAAAATAATCAAATACAAATTGGTTTATATAATATATCTCTAATAAGCTGGATAACGGAATATTAAGCTTGATTTAATATTGCAGGGTTGATAATAGAAAATCTCTAGAATATCCGGGAAATCGGTCGTGTTTATTACAGATAAGTAGTGTAGCAAAACCAATGAGGACGGCGACCTCTAGCAAACAATTCCATAAACCGTCAGTCTAAGGGTTATCGGACTCTAAAAATCGCATAGAACCCATGTCCTCATTTATTGTTGTAACGCCAAGTATGGTAGTTTCCGTAGTTGTCTTTATTGTAAATCTAAATGTTAATACTCTTTAATGTTTGTTCTTGAAATAATAAAATGTCATATTAAACTCTTTAACCAAAGACACTTGGTGTCCGACAGCTGTTTGTCACGATAAACAAAAAAAAAAGTCTAGTACCTCAAGATCATAAATCTGGTATAAATGCAAGTTGAAAACAAATTCTCTGTGTATATCTTAAATCAGATAAAAAGGTGGGGATACTTACATGCACTGTTTCTTTTCTGACTGGTACATTTCATGTCCAGGAAGGTTTGTTAATAGACCATAGACTGTCTCACTTGAATTTCCACATGAATAACGCGAGTCATTAATTATATCCATTATACATACGATATTCATCAAATATCCTAAGAATTTAGAAACAGGGAAAAGGTTTTGTAAAGTTTACCAAATAAAGGAATCTAATTTATGATATATTACACATTTAACACGAGTAAAACATCTAAATTATAAGTAAACAATTTTAATCTTTTGAATATCTATTATCACTTTTTGAAGTTTTCTTTGGCATGGTTAAGAAATGACGTTCTCACTAAGGACGCTTCTTCATTCTTAAATAGCGAATAACCAGGATATTCTCTTTTTGCAAGCAAAATTTCTCTTGTCTAAAGAGAATCAAATATGGTAATTTGAAATGCTTAAGCCTGAAAATTAGCAAGTAGGGAGATAACAATATCCGAATTTTGAAGAAATGTAAAGAAAAACATAACCTTGTAGAATTCTTTAAAGTTTCCCAGAAAGCAGCAACATTTGAATTTCGAAGCAAAATCTTAGTTATAAAAATCTATAATAAGTCACAAAATTCCAATATTTTGTGTTCGATACTTATGTATATAATTCACTCACACACACACGAGATTTGTATACAATTAATAAATTTTTTTTAAACAGAGTTAGTCTATACGTCTATTTAATATTATCCCTTGATATTTAAAAATCCATTATAAACACACAAATCCAATGTAAATTTTAAAAAGTTAAAAATCTTTTTCGAGTTTTTCGTTATTAAAAAGGAGGGAAAATATTCTCATTATAATTACTTTCCTTTAAAAGTACTCCAAAACTTCAATTGCGAGTTTCATTTCATTTTTAACTCTCATGCTATTTCCTTTAAAAAAAATACTTTGCAAGATGAAAATCAAAGTATTTTTAATTTATGAACAAGATCAATGCAGAATAACCCACAAGGTATTAATGTATGCATTTTCTTATACACTACACGGACACTACATTATAGCAAAAAAATCCGATTTGATAAATTTATAGCTAAAAATAGGCACCCGATTATACGAGAGATTTTTGAAACCTGTATTTTCTTGTTCATATTTAAGAGGTTTATAACAAACAGAAGAAATGCCATGACAAAGTACAATTTTTAGGTCATTTCTTTCCCTCATGATCGCCTTTAGCACCGATACATTTGTCGTTTAGTGAAATCAATTTCATGAAACGTTTCCGATAAAAGATATATGCCCAACTGTTTCAACTTTTCCTTAGAACACATTGAGCCATCTTCGGTAAAATTGCGAGAGCTTAAACTAAACGTGAAGCACATTCAGACAAAAAAATGCCTCAATTTCTACGGAAATTTGCAATATTATAACTCGTACCTCTGTTTACAATAGTGTTTTTAAAAATGCCAAAGATTCCAAGAATACTTCCTTTGTCATAATACGTAAAGGCGTAGCCCATTTAACATTACGGTATAGGAGAAAAGCGCGAAACACATTTTATACCAGAAAAAATGAATAAACTGTTAAAAATGGAAAGAATAAAAAATTCTGCTTTCTAAAGGATAGTGAAGCCAGAATATCATTAATGTTTCATTTCTTTTATATCGGAAAAATGTTCCAAATTCTGGTCCTATTTTGTAACATTAACCGAAAACAGCCTTAGTGCCGAAGTGAAGTCTATAGTGTTGACTGAGTGAGTGTATTATAACATCGCACTATTCAGCTGGTCGTCGAGGGCTTTTGTCGATGAACCTCACAATTTTGGTCCATAGTCAAGTGATGAGGACGACAGCCGTGTTGGCACCTCCCTCTCCTAACTACCACACTAACGGGAGGATGTTCGAGGTACTAGGCTCGACCTCATGACAAGCCAGCCACAATACAATAACTTGACCAATAAGCTACCGCGACCACTCGATAGTGTCGACTTCTACAGACAAAATGTTAGACATCGGATGGTCAAGATTAGGGGTATGGATCAGATGCGATTTATTTTCTTTCATCCAAGAGATTAATGTTCTGCAGTGTTCGATGTTGCAATGAAACTGCAAAAATAAAGTACCTCTACTCTAACCTCCTGATCTTTTACGGACAAAGACTTAATGTTGCTTAGTTCGGCCATACTGGCTTGCATTTATCTCTAAATTGGTACATGCGTCTACTATATATCCATATTTGTGTATTATAAAGAGTAATGGCAATTCAAGAAATATTGCATTTTTTATTGCTTTTCCACTATAATACTTTCCCGTGATTGATTGAATATTAACGTCGCACTGTTCAGCTACACGAGGACTTTTGGCGACGGACCACGTTATTTTGAACCATGGTCAAGTGACGTGGACGACACCCGAGCTGGCACCCCTCGCCCTCTCTTAACTACCACACCAACGGAAGGACGTTTCAGCTCTCGACAGATTTAACGTGCATCGCTGCCCTACACGGAGCATCTTTTAGTGGTACTGGGCTCCAACTCGTGACAAGGCAATCCACGATCCGATACCCATACCACTCGGTTACCGCGGCCGTAATTTTCCGGTGAAAAACCGACTTGGTTTCGGAATATCCTTCAGAGCATCCGATTAAAATTTATTTGAAGCAGCCTTTGATCTCGCGCGCGCGCGTCTACACCCTTTAATATTTCAACAATTTTCAATTTAAAGTTAATGCATAAGCAACCCCACCCCAAAAATTTAGTGAAAATATTTTGCAGGTAGCTAAATTTTAAGGCTGTTTTCGCCATATGAACAAGAGCGTGAACTTAACGTGGAACACATTTTCGGACAGAAAAAAATGGCTTAATTTTTTTTTATAAAAATTAAGTTTCATTCTAACTTGTGCAATTGTTTATAATATAGAGTTTAAAATTTCAAAATATTTCAAAAATAACTAGTTTTTCCTTTTAACATATAAATGGATAGATCGTTCAGCATTGTGGTACAGGAGAAAAAATGCGGAACACATTTTGTGTAAGAAAAAATATCAACTCTGATAAAAATGAGTAGTATGATAAAATAAGCCATTCTCTACAGGAGATAGTGAGGCTAGAATATAATACTAATGTTTGTGAGTACTTTTATATCTGAAAAAATATTCGGATTTTCGGTCCTATTCTTTAACATTAGCCGAGAAAACAGACTTGAGAGTAAAAAAGTCAAAATTATACTAAGCAGTTTACACAAGTTTATTCCCAATGAAACAAACAAAAAAAGCAAGCATTGGTTCATAAACTTTCTTTTTAGTTTCATTACCCTTTAACCAGCTTTTTCAGTTAAATATTTGGCTGCTTTATTGTTAAATAGCCTTACTTGATTTTAGGGAAGTCTTCTTGTAACACAATTCTCCAACCATAGCTTCTGCTGATTTTATAATGAATGGCCAGCCACACACTTCCCCAGCGGAAAACTTATGGTCTTTTGTACATTTATAGTAATCGTCAAGTTTTCTGCAAGAGGAAAAAAAGGTAAACTGATTAGAATCTTCAGAATCCTTGTTAAGATACATTTTAATATATATAATACTCTTAATTATATTAAAGTTGCTACATTTGAAAGCGTGCTTCAAATTTGAAACATAGCTATGGATAGATATATTCATTTGGCTTAGCTAGGTGCATTTTACTACGTAATGCATAAAGGTTTAAATTTCTTAAGTGCTTTTTTCTAAGATATATTGCGTTTCTCTCATATTCTTGATTCAATCAACAATATTCTAGTATCCAACGTTGTGCCCTACCCCTTTTTTTCGTAATAAAAACGTAAATTATACTTCACAGCTATCCTCTTCTATATTAGTGGAAAGAATATTACAATAAAATTAAAAATAAATTCTTTTTACCATTAAATAAAGAGAATTTGATAATTATTTAACAAACCATTTTCAGAGCTCAAAGAAAAATGCAATGCTTAAGAAAAATAAACGCCAATCTTGAATAATGTGATGTTTTCTGAATTATTTTGTAAAGCTTAAATCGAACACAATCGTCTCGATCACTACAAACACAGTCTGTAGTGTTAAACTACCAAGAAACTAGATTCTTGGTATAGCAAACCACGCGCCGCTTTTCAATCAAATTAACTCGCTTTCCTTAACACCAAATCCCGGTCAAGCGCCCCACGCTTCCAAAAATGTAAGGGATTCTCTTTCCTGACCGCCTCGTTCAAAGGTCAATCACTTTCTCACAAAACGGCAACCCCTCCCCTGCAGATGTGGGAACGTCGCCAACTCTTAAAGAATCTACCGCCAAACAGTAGTCAGACCCTATAAATATTAATTCCGTAGAAATCATGTTTAGCAATCTGTAAAATTCCTCAATATTTCACTTTATCAGGGCAATCAAAATAAAATATACTTTTTTTATCCTACGCCCATCTGCAGCACTTCTGCCATTATTCGACGAGCAGCCTAATATAGCGATAAAAAGGCATTAAAACAAGAATGAAATCTTTTATTTACGTCAGAGTTGTCAGCTAAAGATTTAACTTCAGGGCGTTCTTGAAGTTATCTTCATCCATGTCACAAAGGGTAACAGGAGTTCATAATATCTTTTTCGGAGTAAATATTTTTATAGGAAAAATGAAATACACGCCAGAAAGAAATGGTTACCTAAATATTACATCACCACACATTTAGTTAACAATTTTTATTCCAGCCATTTTTGCAATTAAAACCTAGCCTAAAAATTAGTTAAACTGAAAATTGAAAAATACACAAAAGGGGATTTAGTATAAAAGGAACTATGCAAAAGAAATTGTTCGTACACGTAATAAATACGACTGACGCCATGAACTCAACTTTCTCAAAAGCTATATTCGTTAAATAATTTTCGAGAGTGACTTGCTGCAAAGGAATTGATGATTCAAAGAATATCAACAGTAAAAAAATTAATTTCCTCCAAAGTTATTCAAACCAACAACATCTACAAGATAAAGTCCTTAAGGCAGCGTTTCTCAAACTGTAGGGCGCTCTTTTGTATTAGGGTGGGAGAGCAGTACATGGGGGGCGAGTATGTCGAAAACAGAATCTTTAAAAAAATTATGAATTTATTGAAAGGAAGCAAAACAAAATATATTCCGACATAATAAAAAATAAATACACATTTACACCGATATAATATACTTGTAAATATATCAGTACTGCACAATGTATTTCATAATTTAGCAGTACTAAGTTAAGATCGTCTAACAATTACCAGTGAGCCTATGGGCATGTCATAAAATTATGCTCAAAATTTAATACTTATCTTGATAATTTGTACGGTATATAATTAAAATCATATTGGCTACAGCCTCAGATTTTATGATTGAATTCAATACATTTTATGGTGGGAAGGGGGGTGATGAAAACTATGGTTGAAAACTGGGTCGCAAATATAGAAAGTTTGAGAAGCTCCGTCTTAAGGCAATCTAGGGAAAAATTGGGTTTTTTACAGCTTATTTTACAGAATATTTTAGTTCCCAGAGACTTATATATTTCAGAAACTTATACTTTTTACAGTACAAAAAAGACTAATGTAATTCAAGGACTGTAACATATACAAATAAAACGAGACTAGTCAATGGCGATTTTATTTACATGAAATTAAACATTACTCACTTGCAAAGTTCTATTAATTTCGATTCAGTGTATGGAATTAAGTTTTCATTTACTTCAAATTTGCACGCTTTGAGTGGCTCTGTTGCACAAAACTCTTCCTCAGATGCAAATGCATTTCCTAAAAAAAAATAATAATAGCATAGTTTTATGTGATTATTTATCTTAAGTACAGTATTCTAGAAGATAACGTAATTCTGCTTATTGATTCAGTGTAATGTTTTTATTTGAAGAACATTTACCGAATATCATAGTTTAGCATGAATTCTCTTTGAAATATGTAACTATAGAGAAGTTAAAAAACTATAAATAACGAGTTGTACAGATGTAAATTAAGGTACGGGAAAATATAAGACTCGATATAATTCTAGGTCCCAAAGACATTCGTGTACCCTGCAACGTGCAAGGACATGCTGATGTTGAATTTTCTACAGAATGCAATCCACCTGACAGTGAAATGAAGAGAGATCGAAAGCGCTTATGAATTTTTGTGGCAATATTAACTAAAAAAAAAATAAAATAGAATAGAAAACATGAAAATACTAAAAGAATACTTTAAACTGATTAGACTAGAATCTTCCTGCAGACCAAGTAGAATTAAATGTTAAATACTATTTAAAGAATCTCTAATATCAGAAGAATGTTCAAAATAGATGCTAAATTCATTATTTCAAAAATATAGGATATTATCCAAAAACCCTCTATTGGTCTACTTTTTTTTTTTATGTACCGTGTTTATTCCATTTAGTTACTCGCCGGCAATTATTTATAATAATTCATTAAATCGCTTAAATAATAAAGCGATTAGGTTTTAATAAATACTGAAATAAACCTTTAGAACAAGAACTCTGTCATTTTAAGTAAAAACGGCGCTGGAATGTTTCTAAAGTGTTGAGTTCCAATATTACAATCATACAAATTCTTATTAACAGGAGAATTACCAAATGCACAAGTTAATAATATAACACACAAGCCCCACATTGAATGCGTCTGAAAATACAACTTGAGACGAACGACCACTCAATTCTAAAGACACACACTGAGTACTATCAAAACTCACAGTTCTGAATATTACACTCCTTATACAAATAATCCGAGAATAATTTACATAACGAGAGCTTTTCCTTCATTGGATACAGCAACTGAGTGGTCATAATCATAAACTCATGGTAAGAATCCTTAAGACTAAGACGTGGATTCGAATCCGAATACACTAAGAATGCACTATATTGGGTACTAATGTATGTTAAATTTGCCAGTTACGTCAATTTGAGGCTCAGAGTCATTGAGTTGACGTGGTCTTGAAAGTTGAAGATGGTGCACAAAATCAAACGTCATCACAGAAGATGTTATAAACAGTTCTTTAATACCGTTGTCTTCCCAGAAAAATCCTATGGCCGCGGTAGCCGAGTGGTATAGGTATCGGACCGTGGTTTGCCTTGTCACGAGTTCAAGCCCAGTACCACTAAAGACCCGCCGTATAGGGCAGCGATGCACGTTAAATCTGTCGAGAGCTGAAATGATCTCCCGTTGGTGTGGTAGTTAGGCGAGGGGGTGCCAGCTCAGGTGTCGTCCACGTCACTTGACCATGGTTCAAAATTACGTGGTCCGTCGCCAAAAGCCCTCGTGTAGCTGAACAGTGCGACGCGTTAATATTCAATCAATCCCAGAAAAATCTATATTGTGTCCTATATAAAAAAAATGTAACCTCATTCCCGACTGTAGTTGGACATGCACAATAGAATATACATAATATAATTTGTGTAATTGATGATTGAGTAACATCATGCACATAATCCAATTTAGTAATCTTATTTTATTTTGAAAATATTTCCGCGTGTCACATAGTACCTTAATTGCATGATTGCGATTAAGGGATAATGATCGTAGAGTTATGGGCTCAAGAGCTGATTTAATCATTGGTTTCTCTCTATTTTAATGTGAATTGTGTGTAGAGCAATAACTTCCTCTACAATTAATATCATCACAGAAATTAGAAGTCAATGAATTCATGTTCTGATTATTTATATACTTAATTGATTGAATTCATATGAAAATCGCATTTGGAGGCTACATGAGGGCTATTGTATTCATAATTCGTGATTCTAAACCATGGTCAGAAGGCAAGAATGAAACCCGAGGGGACTTCCTATTCTCCGAATTTCCACACTATGCCATATTAAGTAATTTGAGCTTTTATTGGTGAACCGTGCATTAGCACCACTACGAAACGGGTCTTTAGTAGCATGAAGACTTGAGAGAGTGAATATTAATGTTCCTCTATTCAGCTACTCGAGGACTTTTGACGACTGACCTCGTAATTTTGAGCCATGGGTATGTGACGGGGATGACACCTCAGCTGGCACCCCTATTCTAACTTCCACACCAGGACGTTTGAGCTTTGACAGATTTAACGTGCATCACCCTCCAACACGACGGATCTTGAGCAGTACTGGGCTCAACTCATGACACGCCCCGGCCACGAGTCCGTTCCCTTAACCACTAGGCTACCATGGCTACCATTGAAGACGAATACACGTCTCGACAACAATAATGCTATCTACGAAAATTTGACCATGAATGCTTGGCAACTCAATGAGGTTTGGTTATTCACAGTCCATTTCCTAATTTTGATATTTAGTCTTATGAAGTTGGATAAACATGAGCCACACACACACAATAACTCATTCACTTAATTTCTCTCCTCATGATTAGAAAGGCATCATCACCATTAAAAGTCCTTGACATGTGATAGACTATCAGGGTTGACCTAGATGGGGCTGGGGGACGGAGACTTTATATATAACTTTACAAAAATACGATTATTTTGCGCAAAGCTTTTGTTTTTAGTGTAATGTTTTGCAAAACAAATATATCCCACAACTGTTTCTACTTTATGACGTTCGTTCTGTTATTATATATACTTAGAAGTTAGTAGCATTGCATTATATAAAGAACCTCCCCATCACGATTGATTCTTATAACTTTATTGTGCACTGCTTACTGCTAAAGCTGGTCATATTTTATCACTGCATTATTATTATAAAATTATCTGTTTGTATGCATAAAAAATTAAAAAACAACAATAATAGTTTATTCCATTTTAAATTTTCACCCCAATAAATGTTTGCAATGTCTTCAAATTTAATATAACGATATATATATATTTATATGCAGCCCGCAGAATTATAATGTTTTTCCGAAGTGGCCCACAATGTCATTTAGGTTGGCCGCCCCTGGACTCGACCATCCAATCTTTCAGCCAAAGAAACATCGTAATTGGGGCATTATAAGCTATTTCACTTCACAATTAAAAACTCCTTCACACCAAAGTAAGATGAAAGCGGTAGCTGAGTCATAGTTAATGCCACTGATGATCTGCTGTGCATACTGATATACGTTAAATCTGTCGAGGCTTAAAGTCCTCTTGTTGGGTGGAGAAGTTCTTGACTATGATTCAAAGTTAAGACTAGATTCATCTGACGTCATAATCACATGACTGTAGGCTAAACCAATTCGCATTCTAAACTGTTTCATTCGTATTTGATTCGACTGAGTATTTTGGCGGCATTTTCGGATTTGTATCTACTATCATAAAACAAAATGAAATACTGTAGCATATTAAATTGCCATAATGATTGTAGGATGAAAAGTGTTTTCGGTTTCCACTGAAAAATCCATATTTATTAAAAAAATGGATTTAAAACTTAGGTCTAACAAACTTCAAATCATCTAACTATTCATCAGCATGCTCCGATCATTTTGAAGAAGTATGCTTTATGTATCAGTATTTTGCCAACCGAAGACATTAAAACCAAATTCAATTCCTACAAAATTCTTTTTTTCCCAGTCACCATCTACCCAAGGAATTCCGCAGAGAAAGAATAAATCTTCAGTGTCACTGAAATTAAAAGATGTTCCAAAAGACATTTCGAATGAAATGTGAATTTAGTTATTCCGGTACATACGTATTATCGCAACAATCACCAACCTTCAAGATAACTCGCCAGGCTGGCGACTCCGATTTCGCATGTGTCGTTTACGCTGAATTGGCAATCCTGTACTTCATTTCATATAATGTCGCCAATAGGTTGCGATAATACGTACCATTATTTCATATTTTCAATATTTTTTTTTGTTTTTCACAAATACGGCGACGATATTTAAAGCTTTAAAAACAGTCGGAAGTATTTTCTGAGCATTTTTAATTCAAAGAATTTTAATTTTGCCAACATAAAGAAATACGTAAAAGTAAAGTGTTATATGATTAGCTGTTATTTTTTACTTGATAGTCACTTTATAATCGGAAAAAGATCACAGCGCTTTCTGATTATGAATCGAGTGTTGCTTCAGAGAGTGACGTAATTTAAAATCATATTAAATCACATAAAAATAGTAAGATGCGATTGAATGATTGGTTGTTAACGTCACTCTTTGCAATTACATTAGAGTTATTGGCGATGGATCTCGCAATTTTGAACCACCGCCAAGTGTCGAGAATGACACCTGAGCTGATTCTCCATTCTCTAAATTTTCACACCAAGACGTGAACCTCAACAGATTTAACGTTTAACAGTCATTATAGGGGATGCAATAGGTAGTGAGTGGTGTGTGTGAGGAAATGAGAGAGATCACAATTTAAATACCAAATAAAAGTTATGCGATTAGCTACACCTCACACTGCTTATTGCTTCAGTAGCCGCGATAGCCAAGTGGTTATGGTCAGGAACTCGCGGTTCGAGTTTCGGTGCCGCTGAAGACCTACCACGTGGAGGGGCTGATGCACGAAAAATCTATCGAGGCTCAAAGTCCCCTCCCGTTGGTATTGTGTGGTAGATTGAAGAGGGGAGTGCCAGCTCAGTTGTCGTCCTTGTCACTTAACTGAGGCTCAGGATTACGTGTTCTGTCGCCAATAGTCCTCTCATTGTTTTATAGTGAGTGGGTAATAATACTAACTTGCTTACTACCTGCACTAGAATGCGCCTTTTAAGAAATACTGAGCTGTACTAATGTATTACATTAAAGACTGAGCAAGGACATATATCGATGTCGAGATTTAAAAATCGATATCGTTGGTTCATTCGAATATAAATTTAATATTATTATTAATTCCCATCTTTATTGTTGCGTATATTTTTTACACGAGGAATTCTTGGAACTAAAACGAATTTGTGTGTGCTTACAAAATGTGGGTTCCAGTGTGTGTTCTAGGTGTTATTTCAGGATTCATATTATTCGTGGGCTTCAATTTGACATCAGGTGACTTTTTTATTCAATAATAAATTTTTTTCCTCAAACATGTTATATACTATGCATACATTTAACAATGCATTTGCTTTATTTAAAATATATCGCAATATAGTAAGTTTATCTCCATAGAAAAAGTGTTTGACTATTTGGAATATTTGACCTCGAAACAAATTACATGAATTATTGCATCCGCAGTTGTGTAATAATTTACATCTAAAAAGACATTCTTTTTAAGGCAAGACCATAAATAATTATTACTGAAGAATTATCAGCCTTTGATCCATAATGTGCATACACATAATCATTATTATATGAAGCCAAAAATTGACGGAAGTGTCTGAATTTTAAATATTTTTTTTTTCAAGTTTCAGATTTATAACGAGTTTTTTTAAAAAATAAATTTCAGGTGCTAATTTACTATAGGAGTGATGCATGCAAAGCTGTTTATTTTCGTCAAATGGGCTATAACATTTCAATGTCTTTACCTTGATATTTTTATCGTGTGGTCATGTGGTTGCCATGGGGATGACGTATATTATTTTCCCCCCGTGGTAAGCCTGTTAATTTCAGCCTATTTTAATTCGAATTCTTTTTTAAGAGTATTAGCCATTTTCAATGCAATAATTTCTAAAGCTACTGCTTCAGTTTCCTGTTGTATTTTGTGCTATTTTCGAATCTGGATATTTCTAATATCATCGGTGAGAACCAGGATATTTTTTCAAGGAATACAAAGACTGTTTTTAATTATTGCTGCAAATTGCTCATTTATACCATTTTTTACTTTTAAATAATTCATTTTTAAACGCTCCTTGTTTGATGAAATTCATTAAAGGAACTCGCAATTTTGGAAAATATTGCAAGTTATCGCGGCAAGTATTAATGGAAATTCATTATTAATTTTTCATATTATATAATTATTTTTTGTATAATATTATATAATAAATGGATTGCATGTAATGCATTAGAAATGGATTGCATGTAATGCATTAGAAATGGATTGCATGTAATGCATTAGAAATGGATTGCATGTAATGCATTATTATATATAATTAATGAATTGAAATATTTTAAACAGCAAAATTATTTTTCTGACGATTTGTTACACCAAGACCGCCATCTTGGATCCCATATTACTCTACGAAAAACGCTGCTTGTCGCGTAGCACTCCGATATCAAATTAGTTCCAAAACGGGATCCTTTTTCATGGATGAGGTATTGAGTGCTACCACATCATGTACCTTGATAATACTGGAACTCGTTTCTTAGTTTTAGCGGTGAATACACATTGCACGCTTTCCTTTATAATATATATTAATTAGCATAAGCTGTTCAAACATTGAATCAAAATAGAAGACTGAAGTTTCTTTAAATTTTTAAAATAATTTTTATGTAACATAACGCATTTCAAGAAGTATGGTAGAAAATGGATTAGATATTTTTGAAGAGATTAATTTTCTGAAAAAAGTTCTACAAATTGATAAAAATACTAAAGCTTAAAATCATAAATTAGTAGAGAAATTGATGAAATAAGTACATCGAAAAATTTCTTATTATGATACTCAATTTTATTTCCTTCCAAGAATTCGGAATTTATAAGACGACAGTAAGAAATGAAATTTAAAAATTACACTTATTTAGCATTTTGCTCGCACATGCTTTTGCATTTTGTCACTTGGTTTATTAAGGGGACATGGTACGATTTACACAATTCTTTAATTTCATGTTTTGCAAAAAAATTTTATTGCCCCCATGTGTATCTTCTGTGCAAAACATATTCTCTCTGTGCTCAAATATCATAAAAAAACTAACCATTTAATTTTTAAGGAACAATTTAAAAATGTATGAATTTAAAATGCTACTTCTCTTATAAAAATCAACGTACACACATGGAATGTGATTCACAAATACATCAAACTATATATAACAAGTTATGGGTTTTGTGATAGCATAATTGATATTCGCGCGTAAAATGCTTATGAATGCTTATTGAGATAATAAGCATTCATACCTTATTCATTCATTACCTTAATAATTTTATCACCTGGCAAATATATATATTGGTTGCCATGGGAATAACATACATTGCCCTTATTTTTCCCCCGTGATATCCCTATTAATTTCAGACTATTTTAATTTGCTTTCTTAGAAACTTTCACCATTTTCAATTGTATTTGATCTTAAAACCATCTGCTTCAGTCTTCTGTTGTATTTTGTACTATTTTCGAATATGTATATTTTTAATATTATTGGTCAGTACCAGAATATTTTCTTAAAAATGAGGTATGTGCTTTTAGTTTTTGCGCATTTCCACTTTATTTTTAAATAATTCACTTTTAAACGTTCATAGTTCGATGGAGTTGACTTAAGGAACTCGCAGTTTTCGGAATATTGCAAGTTATCACAGCACTTTTTAATTTATATCGATTACTAGTTTTAATGTAATTTATATAATTTCATTTATAATATAAAAATACAATTATTATATACAATAATTATATTCTTTACTGATAGTTTTTTTATTATATTTATATGTATATTACATGCTATGTTATTTATTTATAATTATAAGTATTTTTGTATATAATTACATTAATTTATGATTATTTGTTTATAATTACTATTTATTATATTATGATTATTATACATAATTATTATATCATATATGAATGGAATATATAACTATTAAATTATATTTTACGATTATTTTTATATATTTTATATTAGTAGTAAATATAATTTTTATTATATTATATTGATATTCATTATTGAATGGTCTTGTTTCTTTTCAATCTATTCCCATATTCTTCATTTGAAATATATTTCAAAACAGTTCTTTAAAATTATTTTCCTGGCGATATGTTATCCCTAGGCCACCATCTTGGATTTCATATCGGTTCATAACAAGCGCTGCTTTTGGCGCGTAGGACAAAAGTTCCGGAAACTCTTTCAAATTCAATTATTTTAAAAATAAGTTGTGCTTTGATTCAAAAATGCATACCAACTTTTGTTACATGTTCTAATAGCAATAGAATAAAATATCAAATCATTTTGTTAAATAGAAAAGAGGTTTAGCACTTTAAATGAAGACAAACTATTTTTTTCTTTCAGAGAAAAGTCGGTTCAAAATTTTGATTTTTTTTTTTTTTTTTTTTTCCCATTGAGAGGCGAATTCAAACGAACGTAAAAGTTATCATAACTCTGAGTTTTTTAAACGTATAGCTTTTGAATTTTGTAAGATTATATGGAAAAGTATATAAAAAAGAATATTTTCCTCTAAAAGATTTTGATTCATTTTTTGACCAATTGTTGACAATTTAATCGTACTGTGTCCCCTAAAACGAAACTCTGATATCAAAAAACTATTATTTCTAAAGTAAAAATTTAATCATTAACATAAGAGAATATAAATCACATTAAATAAAATTTCATTTTTTTTAAGTTAATATATTACATGACAGGTTTCAATCAATGTTGCATATATGAGTTTTATGTATGAAGAGCTGTACTGAAACAACGAGGAAAACGAACAAATGGAAAAATATAAATAAAAAAAAATTCAAGACAAATTATCCATATTCATTAGATTTATAATATGCTTAATACAATAAAACAATAAAATCAATAATTTATATTAATTTTTGAATTTTTAAAAAGTTTGTAGATAATAAACATGGTTAAATATAGGGTTTGCAGCCCCGGGATCCTGAGGTTTCTGTACATCCCGAAATCTGATTAAAATAACTAATCTCGGGATTCATTTTTTGACTGAATTAGATTTTAAAATTTTTTTCTAATCAAAATTTTCTAAGAATTCAATTTTTAGAAGATTTATATTTATTTTATGAAATATGTACGTATCGATTTGTATACAAAAACCATTAAGGGTAGCAGAAGAACTAGATAAAGTTTTCAAAGAGGGATATGTGCCCCCCATTGCAGCCTGTTAGATTTGAGACACTCATCAAAAACTCAAATGTCTCTTTTTGAAAATTGAAGACGTGGTGACAACCTCGCAGGAACATACTCCTATTTAATGACGATAAAGACTAATAGTGTAAAGTCTGAACGAGCATTTTCCTCGACAGGACAATTTGTAACAAAAAAGACGTTTGAACGATGAAACGCAGGGTGATCTGTGTTTTTTAAAAACTTGTTTACAGAAGCACAAGAAAATAAATGTTTCCTTAAATTCTATTATGTACTGTTTGTTTGTTTTTTCTGCTGAATTAATAATATAAAACCATTTTTTGACTAAGTTTTCAGTTTCATAATGCAATTTCAACTACGCTAATGTGCAGGTATTTTTCATAGATATTCCAATCTAATCTCGGGACCGATTCCGGGAACTAGATAATGCAAGCCCGAAATCCCGGGATGGAAAATATAACTCGGAATTGCAAAACCCCTGGTTTTAAATACTTAATACGCTTTTTCATTTAAAGTACCCAAATTTTGTATGGATAAGGACGTTTGTGAGGGGACATAGAAACCTTTAGGGATGAAGGAAGAGTTTAGGTATAACATAATTTATAATGATTTCAAATAAATATAATTGCCATCGAATTCTAATTGGAATAAAATTGTAACTCAATAAATACAACTCTAATATTGTAAAATTTGACAAAATGCAGCTCTGAAGACGACCTTTTTATGTTTTAAATAAAGTAAAACCATCGTTAATTTAGTTTTCATGAAACCGAACGTCACTTAATCCTTGCAGCCATTTAAATAAAGTCAATATAAGCACAGGTCAGTGAAAATTAACACTGGGTGTTATGTGTGAAGCAACTTTGTTTTACCGAATGCACACACACATATGTAAGTTCATGGATTTAAACCACGGGTGGGCAACTAGCGGACCGTAAATTGTTATCCAAGACATCAAGACAGTCAGAAAATCCGCTTTGAACCAAGATTTCTTTCTCGTAAACGATCCAAGAATCGTCTTTTATTTTTCACTATTAGGGAAACCAAGTACCTTAAAATGTTTCTACCAAGAGATCTGCACAGTTTGTAGGACAAGGTCAAGAAGATTTCAGGATTTTAAGGGATCATGGAAACCTCTGTCTCTCTCTATACCGACAATGCTAAATTGGCTGTATTCGATGTACCTTTTCTCAAAATCTGTACATGCTTGAAATTTTCTATACAATTAAAGTACACCTTTCTCATTATACTAAAATGAGCTTTTAGCTAATTTTGAATTTTTTAATTTATGAAATATTTGATCACACACAAATATTGCGAAATTTGATCAATTTTTCACATAAAAAAATTTGTAAAAAAATTTGAGTTTCTTACAAAATACTCATTCAGTATATATCAGTCATTATTATAAATATATCATTAAAAAAATTTACATACCCATGAACAGTAGTTTCTCAGAAAAGGTATATCACACATCAAATTTACATTTTGAGAAATTGATTTTAATGTATATAATGAGGCTTCTAATCGGCTAGAGGAAATAAAAAAAATAATAAAAGGCTCTATTTACAATAAAAAATACATGTTTTGGTTTTCAAGACGTTCAACTCTTAAGCAAAAACGAAGTACTTTGTTTACATTTTTTGCCATTCAAATGGGCGTCGCCCACTTTCAACGATTACTTAGAAATAGGTTTTAAGGGCTTCTAATTACCCTATAGGTTAAAGTAAGGTATTTTTAGAAAGATTAAAATCTATACAATTTAAAAATGTAAAAAATATCAAATTGTCAAATTTAGGTTTCCAACTGCCCTTAAGCAAATAGATCCTAAATTCAATAGGATCCGTTATCCCATTACTGCTGATATTGATACAGCACCTAAGGAGCTTCATCTTGAATTTATCGACTTGAAGTCGATGAGTGTGAACAAAATATTTAATGCTACGGCACTGACTTTTACAAAGCTTTGAGCTGAAAAAGTTCCATGCTCAGTCGAACCTCTATATAGCGAACCTTTTTCTGGAACCTTGAACATTTAACTACTTTCTTCGAATAACCTCTCTATAGCGAAGTGCATTTTCTACATAATGAACTTTTTCTTTCTTTCTCCTTTTTTTTTTCTTTTAAGTTATTCTCTCTTTAATACAATTTATGGTGATCATAAATCTTGAACTGGTTTTTTTAGATCCTAACTCGCCGAGAGCAATAGAATTCTGGATGTTTATCCAAGAAATGTAACCTTTGCCCCTTATTGCCCAGTTCACTAGAAGCATCTTCGAAATCCTCTTTCCCCCCCCCAGTGGAGTTGTCCCGTGTCCCCATGTTCTAATTATAAAATGTATGTTTTTAGTATTGCTTGCATGCTTTAAATTGTAAAATGTCCTTAAAATTCATTAATTTTAGTATAAAATTATCTTAATATTGAAAATACAGTGAATTCTTCGACATTCTTTTTCATTGTTTTTCTTTCTTCCTTTCTTTTTTGAAAATAAAATAATCATATATTAATTTTAAAAAGTGTGGAAAAACTGCTTTTTTAATATATAGTGTTAATGAATTTAAAATTTGTTTCTTGTGGTTTATATATAAAGTATATATTAATAGATGAACCTCTATATAACGATTTTTTTTTCCAGGATTTAGCGAGTTCGTTTTATAAAGGTCCGACTGTATAAAGAATCTTTGCTGTTTTAGTCATCAATTGTGACCAAAATTTTTCTTGCATGAATATCGATAAGAATAATATAAATGCAATCGATAAGAATAATATAAATGCAAGTGTGCTGACATAAACTTGTAGGCTGTGGCGAAAATTGAAACAAGCAATATCCCTCCTGATTTAATACAAAATTGTAGAAAATTATGATGGGTTATATTTGTCTTATTAAAATGATCCTATATAGTTAAATGTCTTTGCATCTATAGACGATATGGAATTATCACAGTAAGAAACTTTGAATAAAATTGACACCATTTCTTTGTATTTATATTTATTCCTTTTTGTACTGAATTTAATTTTAGGGTTTTCGACTACTTGCGGCAACTTTTTTTAAAAAATGGAGATATGGAGACTTTTATGGTTTTTAAGAAAATAAGGCTAAAATTTATGGAAAAATGGGTAAAAATTGACAAAAAATTGCATAAACGGGGCCCACTCTGTACAAATAGTAAATGAACAAATTCTCAATTTTGATGCATTACTTTGTTATCCCTTTTTGAAGAGACCTTCAGGGGATAAGAGATATTTTAATTTTTACAAAAACTAGAGCACTTTATCAAGGTTGTTACATGGAATTTCTTAAAAGTGATTCTTTCACATAAATAACTGTAAATTTTGTAATAAAACAGTGATAAATCTGAAGATTAAAACAACTTCCACTGTTATACAGAACATACACGCAAAATTTCAGTAAATTATTTTAACTTTTTGAGCAATCGCTGTCCCCGTTTCAGTCTTCCGGAAAAAACGCATTTTAAAGTTTGACATCTTATGTAGTTACGGCGTTTGCTTGTAGTAAAACACTTGTAGTTTTTGCTCTAGTGATTAGGAAAATAAAAAAAAAACTTGGTATTTTTATAAAGTTAATAAAATTACCTATAAAATAAATAATAAAAGAAATTTGTCAATTTTTAAGAAAAATCATGATTTTAGGGTAGTCGAGTACCTTTAGGAAGTGTGCCCCTCCTGTATAAACAATCCCATAATGTGGCTAACGAGCTAAAACGTTACCCACCATAAATTTTCTTGCTTGAAAATACGTCTTTTTACTGTATTGTCTCATTCTAGTAGGCTATTGTGTATATTTAGACCTTGTATTAATCAGAGGCCCTAATTACTGTACTTTATTTAAAATCCTATTTTCAGATAAGTATCCAGATGGAGGTTGCCCAAAAATGCTTTTACGAATATTTTCTTATCAAATGAATGAATATTTTACGCCTATGGATGATGAAATGGTAGCAGAACTTTGCAAGTAAGTATTTTTTTATTAACTGAAAATATACATTAACATTAAACTTGTATACAAATATATAAAAAAATTTAAAGTCGGTTCCAACTTGGGTTAACAAAGTTAATTTTTATTTTAGTTACTTTATATTAATTGTAATTATTTAATAAAAATATGTATATACATATAGCAGAATAGCAATATTAAGTGGCAAAATAGAAAGCGAATTTCCTTGCAATAATCAATGTAAACTATCGCCATCTATTGCTTTCATTCGGAACAAATTAAGTTTTTTCTCCCATAGAAGATTAAAATTAAATTTAATGATTTAATATTTGTATTAACACAACAAGAAGCGTCATCCACTACAAGTTTAAAAATATGTATTTGAACTTGAGTGGACGCGACTAAAAGTATTTTATTAACGATTGAAAATTTGAACAAGATATATATATGTAGAGGGAGAGTGTGAACTAATAGTAGAAATTGAATAAATCAAAAAAATAACTTCATGGGAAAATCCCTCGTTTTAGATAAGTAATGTTTTTTTCTTTGTGACCACAGTTATTCTTCGTAAAGTCGCGAGTTTTACTACTAGTTCTTATTCTATCAAGTAAATGGAACTGGTTCATTTAAGTTGAGTTTCAATAGAACTATTAGGAATTAGAGTCCATAGTAGAATCGTAATCAAAATACAGTTCCAGGACTGTCGATACTGAAGCTAAATTCGAAGCCAAAACAACTATCGTTGCGAAATAATGGTGGATTGGTTAAGTTAAATTCCTTTGATTTAAATACCTGCAAAGTCAATCTAATCTGTCATTAGTTTGGGACCTCAGTAGCCGTCTAGCCCCAGTTCTACTGAAGACCCGCTCGTACAGAGACTGAGACACATTGCATTTGTCTAGGCCAAGCGTTTCTCAAACTGTGGGGTTCACCTCACTAGGAGGACGGGATAACTCTACAAGGGGGCGCAAGTATATTTAAAAGTCGAAAACAAAAGATTCTTTAAAAAATTATTAATTTACTGAAAGTATACAAAATATATTCTGAAAAGAAAAAAAATACATTTACACTGATATAATACAATTATAAATATATCGGTACTGCTCAATGTATTTTATAATTAATTTAGCAGTACTAAGTTATGAACAAGTTAAATAATTACAACTGACCCCATGAGCTTGTCATGTAAAAATAATGTATAAAATTAACACATCTGGGGAAAATTTGTACGGTTTATAATTAATCCCTTAAAACGGACAATCAAAAGATATGCGATTCGCTCCCCAATGCCACTCTTTTTCATGTATGCGTACGTATGTGATGTGGTGGGAGGAGAAAAGGAATAAGCAAATTCTTTGAAATAAGTAAATCATTCGCAAATACTGGTAAGATCTTTTTATTGCATTCCAGATCCTTCTGAATAATTTTATGAATAGCAGTGCACAGAAAAGATCGGAAAGACGTATATATACGTACGGGGTAAATAAAGCTCTTTGGCTGAGCGAGTCGTTTATATACGTTGGTGGCATTTAAGAGGTTAAAGTCGTTTTATAGCCTTAGCGTCAAAGTATAGTATTATTGAATTCAAAACATTGTTATTGTATTGAGGGGTTCGCGATGAAATTTATGATTGAGTATTGGGTCGCAAATATTGAAAGTTTGAGAAGCACTTGTCTAGGCACAATTTCTTCCCAAGGTTGAGTGGAAGTTTGGAGAAGAGGGTGACAGAGCTCAAGTGTCGACTTGACCATGGTTCAGAATTACGAGGTGATGCTCGTGATGTTTTATAGTGTGACCCCTTAATAAACATCAACTCCCTCCAACATTCCTTTTTTTTCAAATGAACTAGGGGCGTTCAGTAACCAAATTGTCATTTTGGGCAGCGGTATTTCTTCCCAGTCATGGTTTCGAGTCCCGAGGCCAAATAAGTTCAGTGGTGTAAAAAGGCTGACATGCGATAAATCTGTCTTGGCTCAAAGTCCTCCCATTAGTGAGGTGTGATAGTTTGGAGAGGGGATGCCAGTTCAGGTGTCGTCTTTGGCACTTGGCCGATGTTCAAAATTATGAAATCCATCGCCAAAAGTCCAAGTGTTGTGTTATAGTGTGAAGTTAATAAACTCTCGCTTCATTATTGAATAATCAGTATAAAACACATATTGTGCTGCATTTAGTGATTTAATTTCATTAATTGTTTTCATCCCTTACTTATTATTCATTTCTTATTCTTATAGTAACGTTATTGTGTATTTATAATGTTCAGATTTAGAAATTTTGGTAAATAAACCTAATAGGAAAGAAAGCAACAAAAATAATACAAGTAATATAAAAAAAATTTAAGTCGATTTCAACAATAGTCAACAAAGAAATTTTATTTTAGTTAGTTTTGATTAAATAGTTACACAGTTAATATTAATATGTATATACATCTGATAGAATCACAATATTAAGTGGTGAAATAGAAAGCGATTTTCTTTGCAATTTTCTATTTTCCTTTCTATATATAGTGTTGAATAATTATTTTAGTATGTTACTATTTATTCATTAATTAAATTCAATTATTGCAATAAAATGGCATGGTAAAAAGAAATCACATTATCAGAAACTAGGACATCCCAGATGGGATTCGAACAGACAACCTTTGGATAAGAAGTCCAACGCGCTATTCATTGCACTTCAGGGACACAACGAGCAATTTTCTTTTTTATATGTGGTGTTGGACTATTTTTGCTTGTTACTATTTTTTCCATTAAAGAAACTAATGAATTAATATTTAAAAAACTGTATTAACATCAAGTGTCACCCACTACAAGCTTTAAAAAAGATTCGTTTGAATTTGAGGGGATGAATAAAAAGTATTTTATTGGCGATTGTAAATTTGAACAAGATATATTTATGGAGAGGGAACTAATATATAGTAGGAATTGAAAAATAACCCACACAAATCCACTAAACTACATTAATTTATAGAGTTTCATTGTTTCGGAGTTCTCTGAAATGATTTTCAGCATTACTTCTGAAGGTATTTTCAATTTTTATAAATAAATTCATAACAATACTAATTTGATAACCCTTCCTTAGGCAGCACTTTTCTTCAAGTTTTACTGGGATATTTTAAGAAGCATAAGATTATATATATATATAATATAAAATGCTATGAAGCGGATTGGAGAGAATTTTTAACGAATATTTAATATCAACGTTAGGAAACCCATTGTTCAGCCTACAGAGGATATACCAATCAAAGATGAGCCAACTGAGGAAATAGATGCTGTTTGTTTTAGAATTCCGAAAAAGCATTCCACAGATAAATCCACCTATGCTGTGAAAATCGTTGGTCCGTCTTCAGATAAAGTACCGGATCTTATTGAGCCCGTCAGAACCCCCGATGAACAGAAAAGTAAGTATAGCAATTTGTCTACAATGTACCACGTGAACCAAAAATCCTTGCCACATCTGAAAATTCAATATAAAATCAAATAATTCGCTTGAGAGTTGCTTGGATAAAAATGCTTCCTTCTATTTATAAATTTATCCTATAAATAAGTTTCGAATTTCGACTATAAATATAGCAAACATATCCAAATAATTTACTAATCCAATACATTTATTTCGTAGAAAAAAAGATACGACAGCATTCATGTAATTAAACATTCATTATTAATTTACATTTTTATTTCATAATTTTTCTCATTTTTTCCAATATTGGCCCTGCGAAGAACAAAGCAAATGATATAATCATACATTAAGCCTCTACAAACGTTAGTTTTTTAATGAGTTTAATTCCTGGTTACCAAAAAAGAACTGACATTGGACTTGTTCTTGTAAAATATAGATACAATTTCATGGAAGCAAATTGGGTAAAGTTGAAACATTAAAGATCTTCAAAAAGTTCAATTTCTTAAATTATACCACACGCGTGTATTTTTAGGGTATTTTGTTTACCTATATGTTATTTTTGTTGACAAATGTGTACTTTATAACATAACTCTTTGAACTCTATTGTTAAACCACTTTAAAAGGTTATATCAGTTCGAAGTTTCGTACACTTGTCAAGGACTGATGACAATACAATAATTACATAAATTTGCTGCATTGTACGGATCAGGATCATCACAGGATTAACTATTTTCAAATTTGGCGACTAATTCCATATACTCTAAATAGCTGTCAAGCTAAGTCTTCTCGTGTGGTTGATGGAGAGGGAAGAGTGGTGGGAGGTCCCACTCCACCTCCAGGGTTTTCTCCCTCAAAATTGGGATGAAATCGAGCCAAAAACGAGCTGACATCTGCATGGTGTTACTACGGCTGTCTGTCTACGACTAACGACAGACGTACGACAAGCCCTTCAGCGCGATGAATTTCGTGAGACTTGATCCGATGCCGTCAGACAAGGGGCGTGGCCGCGGTAACCGAGTGGTATAGGTATCGGACCGTGGCTTGCCTTGTCACGAGTTCGAGCCCAGTACCACTAAAGACCCGCCGTGTAGGGCAGCGATGCACGTTAAATCTGTCGACAGCTGAAACGTCCTCCCGTTGGAGTGGTAGTTAGGAGAGGGGGGTGCCAGCTCAGGTGTCGTCCACATCACATGACCATGGTTCAAAATTACGTGGTCCGTCGCCAAAAGCCCTCATGTAGCTGAACAGTGCGACGTTAATATTCAATCATTCAATCAATCAGTCAGACAGGGGGCATTTGCAACAGCACAACATAATTTTATACATAAAAAAAAAGAAGAAACTAACATTACAGTAGTCGCATGTGATGTGTAACACTTGACATGTTACCGTAGTAAATACGCAATAGTAACTTTAATCCTGAAAGAAATGAATAGAGTATGATTGGAAATAATTTTCTATCGAATAATTATATCTTTAATGAAAATTGTATTTATTTAACACAAGGAGTAATACAATTTTTTATCAAAAATATTTACTCTTGTTCAATTTGGGGAAGAGTGGATACAATATACTTGAAAATGGACAAAACGGGGATTTCGGTGGGCCATATACATTTCTCCGAATCAAACGTTTAAAAAAAATTTAAAATTTACTGCATTTTTTACTTTTACCATATACCGAAGATGATTCTGCTCTTTTAACCCACGGTCACTCGCGCCTGTTTTTGCTATCTTCGTTACTCGCGGGGTGTAGAGAACACCCCAAACTTTTAACATGTGTATTTAATTATGAAAATAAAAATTAAGTCATTATGATACATATTTATAAAGTACAAGATGTTTTTTGTATTATACAAATAAAATTATTAAATTTATTGCACACAAATGAGACTAACACATTAATTTAAACTAAACATACAAAATTTTCATTTTAAAACACATAATTTTATATTTTTTCATAAACCAGTAAAACGTATATGCCAGTAATAAATATACTTTATAATTAATGAGATAATGATTGTAGAAAGTATAGAAAAATAATATTTTAATCATTTTCCAAACTTTCAGAGCAGACTGTATACAAATGCTCAACTTTTCGCGGGAGTTCTCAGACCTCCAGATAAACTTTTGAAGGTCATTACATTCCAATCGTTCCTTAAAGAGGGATTGCATCACGCCTGAAGGTTCAATGACCTAAAATGTGCAGCTACAAAAAAAATCGTGGTTCTGCACATTCTTTTTAGAAATCTAGGAGGATTTTCTTGTTGCTGGGGTGTACAGAACACCCCGCGCGAGTGATCGCGGGTTAAAAACAATCACTCGCTTCCCATGATTTTGAGTCTGGGGGTGTGGTGTGTGTGTTACAATGAAACCGGATTACTATCTCTTCCCTTGGAATTGGCTATAGTATTTTAAAACAAACCTCCGTTTGTTGTGTAAATTTCCTGACCACATTTGGTTTTGACTGTCCTGTGGCTCTTGGATCTTTGCGGATTTATTGATATGGCCCTCGAGCGTTGAAGGTCGAAGACCCCATAATCTAGAATAACGGAGCCTTATCTTGAAGTGCATAATTTTGAGTAGACGTACTCGTGTATAATAAAAAAACACGGAGAATAAAATTATACCTAGTTCTTTGGTTTTCCAGTTAGATCGAATTTTTGACTGCCTTTTTGCTTAAAATTGTTTCATTGCATGAAATTTGGAGTCAATAACTTTTTATTTGACTCCGATGAGATTGGTAGAGAAATATGCGTTTCAAATATAACTTTAACCGAATTCGTGGCCTCGCCTAAAGCTTTGTGGTTTTTTCCGAACATTTATCAACGGCTTAAATGTAAGAATTTTGTTATTGATTTCAAGTTATCCCAGGTTCTAACAGGACATGGAAATTTTAATAGCTATTTATCTAGATTTAATTTAATTGGTAGTGATATTTGTTGTGGTCAGGATGCTGAAACTGTGGAACATGTATTGTTGTATTGTAAACTTTATTTCTGTAAAAGAGAGAATTTTAGAAAGGAGTTGAAACGTTTAGGTATTTCCTGGCCACCTGTTTTGTCTTTGTTGGTTAAATGTACTGTATAGATTTTTAAAGTTTTATATATATTGGTACCTCCCTTTTTTATATTTGTGTATTTCCACTCTTCCTTTTTATTTTGTTTTGTCTTGTTTGTTTTTTCCCTTTTTTGTGTGTTTTTCTTCCAAATTTGTTTTGTTATGATTTAATTGAGTTACCACTTACGTCTGTAAGCCTCATGTTATGCATTGCGGAGCATGAGGAGTATTGCAAATAAATTAAATTAAAAATAAAAATATATATATATAACTTTAAAATAGTAAAATTTGTTGGTAAATGCATTCTTGCGCCCTGTATAATCTAGTATTTTTACACAGGGACTCCTTGGCTACAGAAGTTTTTATAATGATCCCAATTCAGTGCTAATTTTGTACCAGCACATCATGCTAAAAATCCCAAGTAAATTAAAGTTTATTTAGCACTCATTCTTGAAATCGAATTGTACCGATTTAAGTACCCTTTATCGATTTTTTTTCTGTCGGTTACTTATGTTTATATTAACAATACATGTTTGGACCTGACAGCTAGTCAAACTGAAGAAATTCAAGACACTATGAGCTATCCCCAACTCCGCTTGACTTCTCCTTCTGGTAAAATAGTCGATATACCTAAACGGTTCATTGCAAAAGATTTGCAAGGTCCTAAGGAGTCCAATGCCAAAGAAATCGATGAAAGGTCGCCAGATGCAGGTAATACAATTGTTCATATAATCTTTATTCATATTTTATTGTTCCATTTTGCCTGTTACAATGTCGATTTAATGAATGCATTTTGTGCAGCATTAAACGCCAGAGAATTCAACGCTTTTTCTAAGAAATCTTACAAAATTAAAGTAAAACATATATCGGCCATCCACCGTAAAAGAAATAGATGGATCTTTTTTTTCTATAAATTACAAAATATAGATTGGTGAAAATGTGGAATTTTCCGTAACAAAAATTAGAGTATAATGAACCCTCTGCGTACGGCTTCAGTGATTTGAGCGGGGTATCAATTTCGTCCCCCCGATTACGGGTCACGCGAAAATCGCGGGCGAAGAATTTTCCCCCTTTTCCAATGCTGATCCCGCTCTTTCCCCGTGTATGTTAAACATTTGATGCTTATTTTCGCTGTTAGATGGCACTAGAGGGCACGGGAATTTTTTTTACTTGCTTGATTCCCCAACTGATAAAAATGTCAATTGTAACATATATAGATCAAGAAAACTTTAAAAAAAATCGTCCCGTATTTCAGGACCGGATAGTATAAAAAAAAGTTACCAGTACGCGGAGGGTTAGGAAAGCAGTTTGTTTTATGCTTCTAAAAACTTACGACTGTAATATAATCAGCTAATCTATTTAAGCAGAAAAAATGTTTTGCCCACAAAATGGTAATTGTGCTTTCATGTTTATCTCTTTAGAATAAATTAGCATATAATTCTCGAAACAAAAACATTAGAAAACGTTTGCAAAAATACTTTATTTTAATTGCGTTCTATTTATAATTCTGATACTTTAATGTAAGATGTTTGTGTGGTCTGTTTGATTAAACTGTTCTTCACATCAAATAATTTCCATGACTATCATTTGTAATCAATAGTACAACATTAATGGTATAAAACATCAATTCCACAGTAATAGAACTGGACAGTTATAACATGTTAAATATGATGCATAATTTTTACTCATTTGTCTTGTGTTTTCTCTTCAGATGCATTGGTTAAAGAAATACGTCTAAATTCAAGTGCAATGTTTACTCCTTACATTTCTCCATTATTTTACTTATCCCATCACACATATAAACCTGCAGTAATTGTGCAAAATCTTATAAGAAAGTCTGATTTTACCGGTAAGCCTGATTTTTACCTTCCTAATTTAGTTTTAATTTTGACTAGTTTGATTGCTTTTCCAGTATTTCCTGGAACTTATAACACTTGAAAGGTTCCTGTAGATTAGTGTTCTTGGTCGGAAGTTTTAGGATTGAAATCATTCATGTCGAGTCAAGGGCTCGAATCTTGGTTCTATCAATGATGTAGTATGGAAAGAGGAGAGAGGATACCTCTTATTGTACACCTTGGCCATTTAAGCGTACTTTTAACTTACAATTAAAGGTACCCTCTCCATGGTACATTTAATGTTAGCATCAATGCAATATTGCCAAATACCGGTTGGCTAAAAAGTCGGCTAATATTTAAAAATTCAATAATTCACTAAATAATGTAGTTAGAGAGGTAAAAATTCGCGCATGCTTCACATGAAATGGTATTTTATAGAAACTAACCGCGCGCGCACACACACTTCATAAAATCTTGACATCACAAGCGCATAGATGAACCCGCTAAAGACACCCTTTTCTTCGAATCTGTCCGAGCAGCAGTAACACTTGTATCTGGCTACCTTTCTAGGCCAGTCATCAAAGTCAGTGGTCCTCAACCCCAAGGCCTAGAATAGTTGCCGGCCCACAGTTGAAATGGTAACGGGTTGCACAGGGAACAATAAATTGTTTTCGTATTATATATTGTGCTGTACGAGGCGCATCCAGAAAGTAAGTTTACAGATGTTTCCCCCTTTAAAGTAAACGTAGTTAGCAATGTCAATTGCGCATGCGTAACATATCTATGGCGTATCAATCATATGCCAGCCTGACAGGTCCCGACTCGTGCCGGTAGCGTGGTAGCAGTGGTCCGAAAAGGGAAACTTTTTTTTTCTTCTCCCGCCGCATGCGAGGTTCGGTAGGTGACAAAGTTCTTAAATGCATAAGGCATTACGCCTATTGAAATTCAACGTCAGCTGTTTCAGGTTTATGGGCTGAACATCATGAGTAAGCAGATGGTGCATCTCTGGTGTAGGCAGTTTTCAGAGGGTCGTCAAAGTGTCCATGATGAAGACTGCTCACATACGGCTCGACTCACAGCAGCTGCTTTGACAGAATTTGGCTGGGAGTGTTGGATCAGCCCCCTACAGCTCTGATCTTGCCTCAAGAAATTCCTGTCTTCCGGTGAGCGTTTTGGCAACCTCGAAGAGCTGAAGACGTTGGTCAGACGCTGGTTCCAGTCACAGGCGGCAGAGTACTACCACAGAGTGATACAAAAGTTGATCCCACGATTCGACAAATGTCTCAATTCCGGTGGTGGCTATGTTGAAAAATAGCTGCCAATAAATGTTTCTGAAAGTGAGTTCTTTTTTTTAAAAAAAAATAAGGAAACTTACTTTCTGGATGCTCCTCGCATATCTCTTGGGTTTGTACGACTTTCTGCAGACGTAAGCCGTGAGATGAGTGGCAGCTATAAAAACGGAATAAATTGGAACCAAGCATCAAACTTCTGGTGTCATTGTCTCCTATTCCCCCCAAATGACAACGTTTTGTTGCGAAGAAAGAAGATCCGGTTTCTCTTTGATTCAGCGTTCTAGTAAGACAATGTTAAATCACTTTCTATTCATTTTTTTTCTCATGTAACTGTATTTTATTTTGAAGGAATGTTTAAATGTATTTAGAAAAAAATTACTAAATCAAAACAATCTAAAATATAAACAATAGTCTTCACACACACATCAGTGGGTCAGGGTAAATATATTAAACTTTGACCAGTCGGCGGCGATAAAAAGGTTAGGGAGCACTGATTTAACCAATCTGTGCCTTCGAACATCGCAGTCATTTTCTTCACAGCTATACTTGTCACAGGACATTTACCCATTCTAATACCCTTCTTATGGTTATAGGATTATAAAGAGGCAATAACTGATTCTATATTCTGTGTGTGCACGTTAATTTTTAAATTCCTTCCTGTCCAATAATTTTACGCATTTTTTTAAACGTGAAATCAAATCAAGTGAAGCTAGTTTCTTACTGTTTCTCCACGAGTCGAAGCAATTTATGAAATTTGATATAAATGATTTCAAAGTTAGTTTATCAATATAATATATTCATTGTTAACCTCTAAAATGAAGTTAATTCCATATCCTCCTTAGTACATATTATACGTGCAACTTGACAAAATCCTTTTCAGTTGATTGTTTCTTTGTAAAAGTTCAAACTCATTTTCAATTTCAAGAAATGAAATAGAAATGCTTAATTGTTAACATTATTTAGTAATTTATACAAAAATATCAATTTTGCTTAGTTTTAATTTGAAAGTGTTCGAATTTGTAAGTCATGATGTATTTGCTAAAACAGCATTAGAATAAGAAATGAAACTAATTTTAATTTCTTTTTCTAGTATTGTTTCTTTTTATCCCTACATCTTCCATTTAAGTACAACTGTAGTAGTAATGGAAAGGATTTGTGTTTGATTCAATAAATATTACTTTCAGGGTAATCATTTACTTTGCTTAAATTACACAGATAACATTAAAAAAATAAAAGCAAAAATGAATTACTGAAATATGTTCAGAGTACAAGGTAGGTCGGTAATTGTTCGGATACTCGATTTTGAAGACTTTTTGAGCTAAAACTTATTTATTTGCTCATTGCCAAGTTTTGAAAAAAGTTCTAACTTTAAAAAGCGAAAATGTTAAAAAAAATAATAATTAGACCGAAAAAAAGGTTTTCTTTTTTTGTGTATGATTTTTAAAATTAAGTTCAGAACTGGAGAAAGCAGTTGTAAAATTGTATCCCAATTGAGTACTTATTCATTATACTGTCAACCAATTACATCAAATAAAAAGATGTTCCAAATGCTGCAATTTGCAGCCAATAGTGGAATAGCTTTGTTTAAGCATACTCGAACATAACCAAAAGCATTTGGCAATGTATTTGGAAGTTGGTGAAGCCTTTTAATTTGTCAAAATTGGTCTATTATATACTTTGCTGGCCACAAACAATGCAACACCAAATATGTCCAGAGATATCACAGCGAAATTTATTTGGCAGATAACTGTTGTACGAAGATCAAATGATTAAAATTAGACTCTTGGGACGTAAGGATGATGAGAAAATCCGCAGTTAGCCGCCATTGTCGACTATAACCACTGCCACATTCTTCAGTATAGAATCGGAGGCATTGAATGTGTCCTTGGGGTACAGCAGTCCATGCGGCTTCCACATAATTCCAAAGTTGGTCTGATGTAGTAGCGGGTGGTGTATCCCGGGCCAGTCGTTGTGAAAGCATGGAACACACGTTTACGATTGGCGATAGATCGGGAGAACAAACAGGCCAAGGAAGCAATTGAATTTGATGGGTAAAGAACTACTCTTGAACATTGCGTGTTACGTGTGGTCACTCGTTATCATGTTGGAATATTACTAATGGCACGCGTTGAATGTATAGGAGGACCACGGGCTCCAACACCTGATATGTAGCCCTAGCTGTTCAATGTACCGGCAATGCGTACTAGAGGGGTGCGGTAGTGGATTTCACTGCCGCACCCATCTCAAACCATGCAGGACCAGTGTGGTGATACATACGCAACAATTCAGCAGCTTCTCACCACGGTGTTTCCAAACACGAATCCAACCATCGTAATGTTGCAGGCCGAAGCACGATTCATCAGTAAACACAATGCCCTTCCATTTGGTTGTCCATGTATGCCATTCATCACACCATTGGTGGCGCAAACGCCTTTGGATTCCAGTCGGGGTAAATGAAGTAATGGATGCCTTGCAAACATTCCACTCTGCTGCAGACGGCGTCGAATGGAACGAGCGGATACCGAATGATGCGTAACAGATTGAATCTGTTGTACTATAGTTCGTGATATGGCTGCGTTATCCATCACTGCTATGCACACAATACACCTGTCATCAAGGGCAGTGATGTAACGAGGCGAGTGCGATCCACCCCGTCAGACCGATGCTTTCCCCTGCATCTCTAGCAATGACAGATCCGCATAACAGTTCTTAGTTTCGTCGAACACGTGACTGATTTCTCTGGAGGATAATCCGCTATCCCTATAGGCTACTATCCTTCCTCTGACGAATTCAGAAACTAGATCAAAAGACGATCGATGTCTTCCACGATAAGCATAGGTAGAGCTTAAGCATAAAAAAGCCTGAAAAAACAATTCTCGTACTTCAAATCGCCAGTCTGTTCTCCCCTTATATAGCCATTTCGGGTGTCGTTACTGTCGCCCGTGATGTACATCTGCACTATAATGATAATGATTTGCATTTCACCACTTCTAACACATGATGTAAATTTAACATGGTTTGCATGCTTCCTTTAGAGTGTTGAATTTTGTCCAGCATTGTATAATGCTCTAGTACTCAAAAGGAGAAATTGAATTAGCTGATGAATTGTACCAATTTATATATAGTTAAAACAATAGTCTTCTTCGATACTAATAAATGCATTAATGTTCACTCTGCAAAGTAGCCGGGTTCTTTGCATTTTAGTGAAGTCCAAAAAAAAGACTGATTTCTAGAAGATGCATTTGTTGTATGAGACTCCCTGAATGGAGTTTGGAAAAACTACACAATTTTCATCAGACTCTAAGTGCAACCCTCATTGTTTATTTTACTACGATTCGGGTTTCTATTTTTCTTTTTACAGGGTATTCTGTTCCTGAGATCATACGATTAATAAAAGTCAAATGAATATTATAACTTTAAACAGATTATAATACAACTTTTTGCAAAGTCGCTTGAGAAAGATCAAAAGTGACCTAAATAGGATTCATTTGCTGCAAAAATTTTAACTAGTCTATAAGAGAAAATCCTAATTACGTATCCCTAAGAATCTACATTCCATGTTTTTTTAAAAAAAATTAATAAACGATCGCGGCAACTTGGTTAGTTTACCTCTGTAGCTAAATGATCATGGTGAACTAAAGGCTTATATTTCTTCTGGAGATTTGAGTCCTGTCACCACAGAGGCCCCACTATACAGATGGACTAAGGCTCGTTATTTCTGTCGGAGATCAAGTTTTGTTATATTAAGAAGTTTGAAAAATAGAGAAACCTGCCTCTAACAGCCACCGTGCTTATTAATTGCAAATATTTTTAATCTACCTACAAAGCCTATATCCGACAAAATTAAGGTAAAAGCTTACCTTTTCTTTGCAGCTAGTCTCGAAGTCGATTGGGTCCGAGCAATTTTATTTCTGGCATCCAACTAAATTAACCCGCGGTCACTCGCGCCTGTTTTTCTACCGTCGTTACTCGCGGGGTGTAGAGAACACCCCAAACTCTTAACACGAGTATTTAAATATGGAAATTTTTTTAAGCCAATTATGATATATATTTATGAAGTATAAGATGTTTTTTGTATTATACAAACAAAATTGTTAAATTTATTTCATTCAAATGAGACTAGCATTAATTTAAACTAAAACCTACAAAATTTTCATTTTGAAGTACACAATTTTATATTTTTTCATAAACCACAAATAAAACATGTATACCAGTAATAAATATACTTTACAATTAATGATAAGGATAGTAAAAAGTAGAAAAATATTTTAATCATTTTTCAAACGTTCAGAGCAGACTGTATTCATATGCTTTAAGCACATATTTTCTTACATTGAAGACAAAAAAATAATTTTTACATCTTTTACCCGTGGACAAACGGTGCAAAGCCCCATTTTTAGGTGGATTAATGCCCTTTTTATTATATTCTGTGTCAGTAAAGCTTCTTTTGAGTGTTTTAAGGTTTGGGAGATCCGATCTCATATCCCACTGTGGCTAAACTAGAATGGATCTCTTATCTCCTTTAATAGTATTGAATGTCTCATTTATTTTCAGGAAGAACCGAATGATAGGCAAAGGAAGCATTAATTCCTGCAGTATTAAGTAGATGATAAAATATTCGCAATGGCCAAAGGTTACATATTCGCAATACATCATATATACTGCACATTCCATCAGTGGTATTATAAATATTTACAACTTCAAGTTTCATCCCTCCAACTTTGGTTACGAAATTACGCAGTCATCGAATTCATTTAGTTCATCTTTTTTGACAATCTGTTGATACAGTATCTAATAGACTACGAAGTCGCTATTTCTCCCTTTCCCATGGAGTTTTTGTCAAAATTTCTGGAAAATGTTTTGAAAAATTTTTAAAAAAAATTATATATTACAATTATTTTATAGAATTATATTATTTTTATACCACATTTATTGAAATTTTAAATAAAATATTCATGTATATTAATATATTTGATAAAAAAAAAATGTAAACGAAAAGATTAAAACGTATTCTTCCGTAGATGCTTCGAGTACAAAAACATAACTCAATCACTCGCGGGGTGTTCTCAGCACCCCAAATAAACTTTTGAAGGTCATAACATTCCAACCGTCCTAGCGAGATTGATTACATCAGGCCTGAAGGTTCAATGACCTAAAATGGGCAGCTACAGAAAAAATCGTGGCTCTGCGCATTTTTTTTAGAATTGTAGGAGGCTTTTCTTGTTGCTGGGGTGTACAGAACACCCCGCGCGAGTGATCGCGGGTTAAGCACACTCGCGCAGTCATTGACGAGTCTGTATTTATAATAAACAACATTTAATAGCCATTAAAGTTACAATTTAAGATTAAATAGAAAAAGAGAATTTTAATACAATTAAAATTACAGCTGGAAATTTCCTGAGTGTTTGCTCCATGCGTTCGCTTTTTACGTTATCAATTATAAAGGGTAAGCATATACAGTTGCAGCTAACAATTCAGTTAGCGGCTTTCGGAAGAAGTGGAAGTCTAAGTTCCAACAGTGCTGTTTCAAAGTACGACGCTAATGATCAATCTATTGCTAGTTTCATGGATTTTAATGCCCTTAACCTTGTCATCTTGCCAAGTATAGGGCTGTAATAGGACCTCTCAATATATGGAACTAAGATTAAAAGTCTACACACACACCTGACGAGAAACATTTCCTGAATATAAAGATTCCTTGAACAAGGGTCCTTGATGTGGTTCTGTAGCTATATTCACGGAAGCAAAGTTATAAAAAGCGCATGCAATAGGTGGTACTCTGTAATATTAAATGCGAAATATACCGGGTGACTGAAAAGTATGGTTACACTTTTAAATTTTAATTGCAAATAAATAGATATTCCCACATACAGTTCTTATGTTCCATAAAGTAAAGTTGTTTTTTTTTTATACGATTCCAATGTTCCCACCATTAGTTGCAAGTAACTCATTGAGTCTATACGAGTAATGCCATCTCGGCATTTGCTAAGGTGACCAGATTTTGATTTTGACAATACACTATCCATCGTTATAAATCTTTCATGCTACTTATGACTTGATCTTGGATGTGGACTTGGTCTATAAGTAATCCAAAGTTTACCTTGTACTTGTATTTGTGTTGCTTTTTTAAAATCGATAAATCACGATACAGCTCGCGCTTGTTCTTATAATGAATCATTTTTAAAACAAGGATGTTATTCCAACTAATTTGCATTTCATGAAAAAATTTTAATCTTTTTACGGAACATAAAAAAACGGAAAGGAAAATATTTGCTTATTTGTAATTCATTTTTAGGTAGTGTAGCTATACTTTTAGGACACCCTATATATATATTTAATTAAAGGAATTTTTTCTAAATATTATGAAGTTATAAAACCTTGATGAATCATTAACAAAAAATACAACATTTTGCATGAAATTTATGTTTTTTCTCATTGGATATACTGATATTTTTTTAAGTAATTGAACAAGATATTTGAATAACTGACATGCTTTATTTACTTTAAGATCTGATCAGAAGTAGCTTCATCTTCCGACCTTACATAGATCCATTCCTCTTTCCACATTTAAATGCTATTGACTATCTGACCACTGATGAAATTGAAAGTAGACAAATTGTTGATCGCAGCACCAAAAATGAGCAAGTTTCTGAGAACCTGCCACATAGCAGTAAGTGTTTATCAAATTAAAATTCTATTAATTTCCATTAATACTTAATGTAATATTTTCCCATTCTAATTCTTAAGGGATCTCAGGGGTGTTGAATTTCTCTAGAGGTCTGAAAATATAAACAATTTTCAAACGGGTATAATTCTTTTAAATTAAATGATGGGAATCTTTTACACATTTTTTTATGAAAAAAATGTGGCTTCAGAAAAGTGTAAAATGTTTAAAATGTAACAATTTTAAAAATCATAAGCATATGAAAATTCTATAATAAATATTAAGTATTTTTTGCGTTGCGCACGATATTTTCTAAAATAGTAGCCTTTGATGTATAAAACTTTATAGAATTATAAAATGCATCATACTCTTTAAACCCTACCTAATTTTAGTATATCTTTTGTATTTCAAAATATTTGTAAAATATTGCAATTTTTTTAATATTTTTTAAAAATGTATTTTATTTATTAAAATACATAAGTTATTATTCTATTTATATAAAAATAGCTAAAGTGTAATAAGAATACATTTATCCATAAAAATCAACTTATAGCTGGTATTTAAAGCTATTTTATAAAATAGCATGTGGGACGTAAAACTTAATAAATATTTCTAATATAAAAGTTTTTTATTTTCATATGCTTAAAGTTTTTAAAATTAGGATTATATTTTAAACATTTTATATACTTTTCTGAAGCCCCATTCCTTTATAAATATGAAAAATATTAGACTTGTTTAATTTAAATTTTAAAAGAATTATACCTGTTTGAAAATTGTTTATATTTTCCGACGTCTAGAGAAATTTTTAACACCCCTGAGACCCCTTAAATGTACAGCAATGGGAATAACTTTTCTTAAATATTAAAAAGCATCGTATGAGGACTGTCTCATTTGGCCACACAATAAAGTAGTCAAAAAGTGGGAAATACTTAAGCTTCGAAACTCTTGTTTGCAACTGAGCAAAATTAATTAGTATTTAACAGATCAAAGAGTAATGACATTGAATAAATTAGAATAACATAATTTCTAAGATGGATTATTCCCATTATAGAACTGAATTTTCTTTTCTCGATCATTTTCTCTTCTACAATTAGCCTTAATTTCAGAATATGTAAATTGTTCCGATTCTTAAGGCTGTTTTCGGTAAAAGTACGAGAGCTTGAACTAAACGTGAAGCACATTTTCAGACAGAAAAAAATGCCTCGATTTCTATGGAAATTTGCAATATTATAACTCGTACCTCTGTTAACAATGTAGTGTTTTTAAAAATGTCAAAACATTCCAATGCCAATATACTTCCTTTTATGTTATAATACGTGAAGTCACAGCCCATTTAACATTACGGTATATGAGAAAAAGCGCGAAACACATTTTATACCAGAAAAAATTAATTAAAAACTCGGTTAAAAACAAGAAGTATAATAAAAAAAAAATTCTGATCTGTTAAGGATAGTGAAGCCAGAATATCCTATTAATGTTTCATTTGTTATCTGAAAAAATGTTCCAAATTCTGGTCCTATTATTTTACATTAACTGAAGACAACCTTAAGGTATACGGGGGAGGATTTGAATAACGATTCCCCTAATTTTAAGTCTCTCAAATATTCTATATTAATCACTTTTCAAAACTTTTTACAGGATACAATAAATCTTTCAACTAAGAAATGTCAAAAATTTTAATTTTATGTTAATTATATATAGCAATAAACACACAAGTTTTTTTAAATTTTGTTCGTTTTCAAAAATTGGGAAAATTTTTAAAGGAATCTATTTCTTTATAGCTAAGCAAAATCCTTATGCAACATGATTTGAGCACTCTAATAGTGAATTTAGTATGCAACTGTGAGAGTTTAACAAAAGTAACTAGTTTCATCACTAATTAATCCTTGGTTGCTTCAAAGCATTTTTAATTAAAAATCAATTGATATAGACTTGAATTATATTTAAGAAATAATGGGTTAATAATTTTGTACGTTAAGCGAAGCCACTCTCAAATTCTTAGAAATAGAAATTTCATTGTCAATTAAAAATATTTATGGAATATTTACCTAATATTTAAATCAAAATAGTTATCAAAATTTTAATAATCAAAATACTGTGTACAAAACCAAATGAGTTTAATGCAATATTAATACAAATCCAAGTTATTTCCTCGGAATTAAAAATCCTTGCGTACAGTACTCGGTTATGTTAAAGTCATTTATTGTAAACATGTAGGGAATAAACAGCAAAACTGATTTAGTATTAAACTTAACACAAATAATGAATGGTCCAAATTTCTTTGAACGGTTTCATCCTTTTGATGAAAAATATGCGATATGTTATCAATCTATATTTAATTTAAATACTTAACTTGAAAAAAAAATTTCCTTCGAATATGACGAATATTCTCTATGCGTTTATACTTAATTGTAATGAAAACATCGTGCTTTTTTAAACACATGCATAATGTTTTAGTCAAGATTGGCTACTTCGCTAATGAACTCGATGTGAAACGGATTGAGAGTTCAATCTCGTATAATTCCAACTTCCAATCACACGATCGACGACTGTCATTGATGTAGTTTCACGTTTGTTTTTTAATAACTTGGAGTATAAAGTTAATTCATCTGTTTCTATAGAGCTATCGTATACAACTTGCTAATTAAAATCCTGGGTTTCAGGGCCAAATTCAATTCGTTATTTTTCCAAGTGTCATGTGGAATGAAATCTCTACTTGAGAAGGAAAAATACAATGTGTTTCATAAAGTATATACTTTTCTAATGCTGTAAAACAATGGTTAAAAACAGGCACTATCTCGGTGAACCATAAGATGGATGAGCTTTAAAAGTTTGTCTCGTTTTTGATGGAAGTGACGCAGGCAATGTCCTAAATTGCGTAAAAGATTCCCTTAAATGTGTTATGTAAAGTGTCCAGAAAGAAAATGTTTGGCCTCTTTTTTTGGCGAGCTAATAATCACAGGAACCATATTTTGAATGTGTTAAGGTATCCGACTACGTTCGGAACAATGATTTTTAAAAGAATGCATAAAAGGATAATTTTCATGATATTTAGTGTCACTAAGATTCGAATACATGTATACAATTGTTTTAAGGACATTATGACAAAAAAAATTTAAATACAATATTTTGGACAAAAATTAACTTAGAATAACCTTTTTCAAAATGTTCTCCTTTTGTGAAAAATGCTTCTATTGTATTAATATTTTGCCTGTATATAGCTCAGACCTCTGTACAGAGGCTCAACTAAGATTTTTGAAACATTCACATTATTTTTCGAGTTACAACCATTTGAACCATTTTCTTAAAATTTCTCCCTTCTGTTTTCGTAAAACATGGATAAACCGACTTCCGAGTTATGCATTTCAAAAATTCTAGTTGAGCCTCTGTAAAGAGGTCTGAGCTGAATACAGGCAAAATATTAATACAATAGAAGCATTTTTTACAAAAGCAGAACATTTGGAAAAAAGGTTATTCTAATTTAATTTTTTGCCAAAATATTGTATTTAAATCATTTTTTTTGTCATGATGTCCTCAAAACAATTGTATACATGTATTCTAAACTAAGTGACACTAAATATCATAAATGTTATTCATTTACGCGCTTTTGCAAAATCACGGATCCGAACGTAGTCGGATACCTTAACTCTTTGGTTGATGCCACAGTAGCAGGACGACATTGACAGCTTCATTCTCCAGTCGGATGGTGCACTGGATGGCCTAAGTGCAAGATTACCTTGATGAACATCTTCCTCACCCCGATGCATTGGATGAACCGCGGTATACAACATGTCACTCACCCAATGGGCACCCAGAACTTAACACTTTGATTTATTCTTTTAAGGGTACGTAAGAGACAAGGTATTCTCCATCCCCCTTTCTGTTGATTAAGCGGAACTGAAGTAACGTATCAAGACACTATTCATGGACTTCATTTGGATACCTTAACATG
>BMAV01016726.1:63831-76783 GCA_019973955.1 Trichonephila inaurata madagascariensis | reverse complement strand
CATTACTCTTTTTATCAAACGGTGGCTGTAGGTCAAATCCGTTTGTACCAAGGTTTGTTAGATAGTCTCGCACATTTGTGATGGGTTACGTCTGTACGAGTATTCGTCAAAGTATGCTGCGTACTACCTGCTTAATCCCTTGACTGACGATTAACAGTTACACGATTCGCACCCCAATGCCACAGTTTTTTACATACGGGTGTGTATGTGGTGTATTGTGTGTGGGGGATGAAGAAAAAAGGCTCAAATAAGCAAATTGTTCTCTGAAATAAGTAAATTCTTCGTAAAAACTGGCAAAGTCGTTTTATATTACATGCCACACCCTTCGTGAAAGATTTATTGATAGTAGCTTAACTCTTTATCTACCAACGGTACTTATAAGTGCCACTCACTTTAAAATTACATACAATAACCATTTTTACGAATACTCTGACGATATTTAGCAGGAATATTCCTTAAAATCCACTCTTCCAAGATATATGGCAGCATGGGGTTTCTATAAGTATTTTTGAGGGGAAAGCGAATAGTTTTAAGAAGAAATTGCGTTAAGAGCAATTGGCGTTTTCAGCGGATTGCGAAGATTGTCGTTTTCGTTCCGAAAGAATAGCTAATATCAAAAGGTGTCTTACTTTTTTGTATGTTAATGAAGACCTCAAAAAACGATCTGGCTATTTATTTTAAGTGAACGGTGTGTATAATTAATTTTACAGTTGAATATCTTTAATTAGCTCTAACTAATTAAATTTTCTAAAATTCAGTATTTTATTTATGTAATCCCTTAATTTTCATGTAGTGATTAAAATATATTGCATGAAGAAAAATGCAGTGAATCATAATGTGGTAGATAAAGGGTTAAAGAAAGGAATCTTATTTCAGCTGGATATATATGTATATGTATATGTATGTTCGAGGTAGTTAAAGCATCAGTTGAAACGTCAATAAGTGACAATGGATTTTACGTTTCTTCATGTTAAGTTTGCTCAACTTATGGCGTAAATTATTGGATAACTTATTTTATTTTACGAATCTAATTCTAAGATGTACTCGTGTTTATTCCCTTCGAATATCTTTATCATATCTTAATGATTTATAACAATGTAAAGTGTTTTAATATATTTTGTTATTCAATTGCGATAACTGAATATTTTGCATTCAGTTATCATTTAACATTTTTATTAGTTATCTATGAATAAGTTTAAGTTTTGGATCTCATTGAAAACTTAATAATTCATTGTTTTTTATCATGAACAGAAAAAGTGTTTTCCGAAACAAATGCTTTTCACTTGCAATAGAGAAGAAATGTGTGACAGAAGACTTTTTGAGTCACGGTGATCTTCTTTCAAAATCTGGTGCCCAATTTCACTGCAAAAATCAGGAGGAATATTCAAGAGCTTTGGAAGCAGCTAAATTTGTACAAATGACTAACCGATACCCCTATGAATAAACATTATTTGTTGGAAACGGTTTTTTCCTGTTTTTGTTTTAACGATCAATAAATATTTATTCTTAATTGGTCTGTTTTACTTCAAATACTGTTCTAAAAACGTGGTAAATGCAAAGGTTTGCACTTTTAATCTACAGCAAAACACACTGTCATATTCTTCAATTTTAATTCCAAGCATAATTCTTGACGAAAGCCTTTAAACTCGTAATTAATAAATTTAATAAAATTTTAACTCTTGCTCATGTATCAATAGTCAATGTTAAACTTGACTTGGGTGTGGTCTACCACTGAACTTCAAATGCTCCATTAAGCTTAAAATCGAACCTCACAGAAGGGCTTCTTAAGCTCGTATGTCCTTCAGGAGCTTACCCGTAGACAAGAGTATGGGATTTACATTTATGAGGCAACAAGAAAGTTTCGCCACTCAGCCATTGTGAAATATTGGGAAAAAATTACGTGCTCCGTCGCCGAAAGCCCTCGTGTAGCTGAACAGTGCGACGTTAATATTCACTCACTCGTTATATGTACGAGAGCATGAACTTGACGCGGGGCACACTTTCGGACAGAAAAAAATGCCTCAATTTTTATAAACATTTGTGATATTGTAACTCCTGCATTTGTTTATAATATAGTGTTTTTAAAATTTCAAAATGTTTTTAATAATTAGTTATTCCTTTTAGCATGTGAAGAGATGGCTCATTTAGCATTACGGTTTAGGGGAAAAAAATGCAAAACACATTTTATAAAAGGAAAAAAATGTGTCAACTCGGATAAAAATGAGTAGTATGATAAAATAAGGGATTCTTTACAGGATAGTGTAGCCAGAATATAATAACGTTATATCTGAAAAAATATTCGAATTCGGCCCTTATTCTTTAACATTAGCCGAAGATAGCCTTAATTCCCTTAGATGTAGTCATTGATTGTAAATTAGAGATTTAGCTGTCGCGTGTCCGCTCTGTTCTTTGTCTACAATTCAAATTAAAACATTGTGGCATGAAACGTAATGTATTTTTATGTCGTTCAACTGAACGAACTTAAGATTTAAGTGACTCGTTTTTAGGTGGGGACAAAATATTTCCGAGATTTTCTTATGTTTAAAAGTGCTGTTTTTTCTTGTGATTAAATACATTTTAAATTAAAATTTCTATATTTTTCTTTAAATTATGCGTTATTCCTTATTAAAAATCAGCATCTTGGTGTCTTAATAGTTACAAGTAGTTTTCTAAAAAAAATCCTTGATGAGTTATTTAGTAAAGACAAAATTCCTCGTTGTTAGATTTGTTTTATGAGAGGATTAAGTTTCAATTTCACTCAAGCCAGAGAAGTTAAATTTAATGCAATCAATAAAGTATCGCACACTCATTCTTAAACTGTTGCCCGTGGACCCACGGGGCTCAGCAGCGCTTTTCTAGAGGCTCCTCTTATGTAACTTGCTTAATGCAGGGTTTCTCAAACTGTGGGGTGCGCTCCTGGGGGGGGGGGCATGATAAAACAACAAGGGGGCGCGAGCATACTGAAAAGTCAAACAGAAGATTATTTTAAAAAATTATTAATTTACTGAAAGTAAACAAGCTAAATAATCGTACATTATGAGGTAATAAAAAAGTAAGAAACACATTTACACTGATATAATACACTTATAAATGTAAGCAAGCACTGTCAAAGAGTCCTTTTATTGCACTCCAAAGCCTTCGGAATAATTTTCTGGACAGCAGTGCACAGAAAAGATCGTACTTCAGAAAGACGTATATATATATATATACGCCCGGGCGCCCGGCAAATAACACTTTAGGTGAGAGACGTTTATATACGCATGTGGTACTTAAGAGATCGAAGTCGTATTGTAGCTTTAGCGTCAAAGTATAGTATTGAGTTCTCTACACGTTATTAACGTATAGAGGAGGGCGCGATGAAAATTATAATTGGATATTGGGTCCCAAATACTGAAAGTTTGAGAAGCACTGGTTTAATGTTAATTTTGCTCTCTTTTACACTCTTTGAAAGACGTGAAGAATTTGAAATGCGATCCTCGATTAGAGATATAAATTTCTCCAAATAAAAATGCTCTTCTAAACTACTTATTTATGTGATAGAACACTTTCAGCTCTTTATCTTAAAGATATGCACAAACCCTTTGAAAAGCTTAGAACGTGATTAAGACTGCAGATTTCAAATATTACACCTGATATAACAGCACTTGTAAAAGAAATATAGTACCATCCTTCTCATTTAAAATTTTAATATAGTTGAATGCATAATTTATTTGTAATTAGTGTTTTGCAATATTTTTAATTATGTTTACTTTTTCCTAAAGAAAAAGTGTTTAAAAATCTGTAAGTAGCAGAAGGAGTTTTAGAATTACTGAAGAAACTTTAAATCACACACTCGGCCATGTACTGGGAATGAGGGAGGGGTGTTCAGAATCTTGGGGGATCCAACTTGTCAGGCTAATGCATAAAAGGGTGATCGAAAGCTCAAGAAGCTGGTATAGCATACATCTATATCAGCGTTTCTCAAACTGTCAGGCTCGCCCCCTAGGGGGCGTGATAACTCTACGAGGGGGACGCAATCATATTGAAAACCAAAGATTATTCAAAAAAATTATTAATTTACTGAAAGTAAACAAATGAAAATACATTTATAATAAAAAAAAAATAAAATTCATATTTACACTGATATAATGAAGTTATAAATGTATCAGTATACTTCTCAATGTACTTCATTAATTTAACAATACTATAAGAACAAGTTTAATTACGAGTGACCCTATGGGCTCGTCATGTATAAAATTGCATGCAAAATTTAACACTCGCCTTAAACATTTGCACAGTTTATAACAAATTCTTTAACTGCCGATAAAAAGTTACGCGATTCGCTCCCTCATGCCACCGTTCTCGTCATAACGCCCTCATCCCGACCCCCCCCCCCCCCCCCCGGAATAAATAAGCAAGTCCTCTGGAATAAGTAATTTTTTCGCAAGCATTGTGTCAAGGTTCCTTTATTGCATTCAAAGTCTTTCGGAATAATGTTAGGGATAGCAGTGCTTAGAAAAAATCGTACTTCAGAAAGACTTATATATTTACGCCAGGGGTAATTAACGCTTTGAGCAAGCGAGACATTTATATACGTTGGTGGTACTTAAGAGGTTAATGTCGTATTGTAGCTTTAGCGTCAAAGTATAGTATTATAGCCTGCAGTACATTGTTATTGTGAGGAAAATGGGCGATGAAAATTGATTGAATATTGGGGGGTCGCAAACATTAAAATTTGAGAAGCATTGATCTAAACACAAAACTAAAATTCAAGACCTGATAATTATAAGTTTTCTTTCGTGAGACATTTCGAGACATTTGTACAATTTTTTATTTTGTGTGGCAAATTTCTTTCTCTTAAAATACCAAAAGACTATTCCAACAAAGTTTGAAAAAAGTTTCGAAATTCAAAAAAGAAAGTCTGAAATACTCGTTTTTGAAAATGTAAACATGTTAATATATTCTTTTAAATGATTCAGAAAGCGTATAAACAATTTTTAAATTAGTTATTGGTACTTTTCAATTCACTATGAATAGATAAGATTTTTTTTAAATATTGTGTTTACTTTTGTCGCGTTTGCAACAAAAATCATGTCTGAAAATAAATTAAAATTTTTTTGCCAGACACTCAAATTTTTTCGATGGCTTGTTGCCGAGTAGTTAGGAACCAAACTTCCTTTATAAGTTGGTTATTTGATAAAGATGTAGCAGATGATATGCGAGTATAAATTATATTTTTACGAAGGGAAAATCATTAGTATCAAAAAAAAATAATAAAATACGTAAATTGAATTTTTCTTTCTTGCTGTTTTATGCATTCACACCCAAAAGATAAAATAACTTTATATAAACTACATCGAAAGTATTTTAATTTCTTTTTTTCAATTTAAATCGTTGAAATGTAGGAAAGAAAGATTTCTAGTAACAAAATGAATTAGTTTCTTTTTAGAAAATATACTAATTAAACAAGAAAAACAAGTATTTTAAAAATTGATGTTTCATTGCGAAATAAATTGGATTTCCTTAAAGAATTTATTCATTTAATTAAAGTCATTTTTTTCTTGAAATTCAAGATTTAATTTTCATTGCGCAATATGTCTGACAATTTTGAAATGTTTCCTCTTAAAAAGAGCAGGTATTACGAATACTAATTTTCAAAGAATACTATAATCAAAACTTATACAATGATTGAGTCATTCTATAACCAAAATATTAAGTATGCTATACAAAAATGTTTGTGAAAAATATAAAGCAAATATAAGTAAAACAAAATTAGCTTGACTGGACATTTAGAGTACAGTTAAAAAAAAAGTAGTATGATTAAAATATATATATAAATTTTCGTTCGATATTTTCCTGCTTTTTAAGTCTAATTCTAAAATTGTCATTAACAAGAAACTCAAATGCAACTTCATTATTTTAGGTGTGAAATATCATTCAATTATACTTATATTTGTTACACAATTTTAGAAAATCGATTCTATTCAGAATGTACTGAGTGTTGCGGACCAATTCCCATTGTACAAATTATACGTTTCATTAGGATCTTGGCGAAATATTAGCGATACAGCCAAGTTGGCCTTTTTTTCAACGAACCCAAACTTATTACAGCTTCATAAAAAAAAAAACTTTTTTTTATATGGAGAGAAAAATAAAAATCGCCTAGACAAAGACGTAAAATAAGTTAAAACGAATACAAATGAATCAACAGAAAGAAAAAAAATTATGCGCCAGGGAAATTAAAAATTAACTACATTTTTACAAGCTTCCAAAAGATTTTAGTACATTTGATATTTATTTTTAATATTTTAAGAAAAAGGAAAAAATTACTTTTTCATATTACAATATTTACATTTGCAAAAGTGACAAGTGAATTATTTTTTTTTAGGAAAAAACATTTAATTACTTGTCACTACAGCAAGAATGGAATATTTGCACAAGATGTCAAATATTTGATAACGTGTGTTTAATTTGAGTGAAACGACAACGCTACGCTAACAATGGAAGTACAAGTCAGGAAAATGTTCGAAAAAAAAGATTACACAGAGCTTTGGGTATAAGTAATCGTTGGTTATCGAAAAGTGTCAAATCAAATCTGACACCAGATAAATTAGTTTTGTATTTGGGACATTCATTACTTTATTCGTTTGGGAACTTCTAAATACTGAAAAGTCAAATATCTCAATCGAAGCTGTCAACTAAGCGGAGGTATTCCGTAAACACATTACATGGAGTTGCTAACGGCAAAAGATGAATAATTATTTTTAAAGAAAAATAATCCGCAAGATTAATTCGAATTTAAAAGGGAAAATTAGTTTTTCTTGTATTTATATAGTGGAATAATTATATAATTTTCAATCTAAGCAAACCCGTCACTGGATGTGATCTTATGAAGATGTAAAAAAACTGTGGACCGTAAGCCTGCTGGAATTATTTCAATCTTTTTGCTAAATATCGTGAATGACTTGCACAATGACCTAGGTTTTTTTTTGGCGTGCTAACCAAAAATCTAGAATAAAGAGCGAATAATGTTATTCCGTATATGTTAGAAGCCTTTCGTGTTAAAATACAAATTATTTAGTTGGTACTTAAGTATTATCGCAACAATCGCCATCTCTATTAATAACTTGCCAAGTTGACAACCCGGTTTCCTATGTGTCGTATGCTCGGAATTGGCAACCATGTGCTTCGTTTCATATGTCGCCAATAGGTTGCGATATTACGTGAATACCATATATTTTTCCTCAATTCCTTCTATTAGCTCACACTCTCTATATATTTATCTTGGAGGAATTTTCAATCCTTTATAAAATACATTTTTTATAAAATGTCTGACCCTTGTAATACGCTGTTCCACAGCTCCGCGACCGCGGTAGCCGAGTGGTATAGGTATCGGATCGTGGCTTGTCTTGTCACGAGTTCGAGCCCAGTTCCACTAAAAACCCGCCGTGTAGGGCAGCGATGCACGTTAAATCTGTCGAGAGCTGAAACGTCCTCCCGTTGGTGTGGTGTGGTAGTTAGGAGAGGGGGTACCAGCTCAGGTGTCGTCCACGTCACTTGACCATGGTTCAAAATTACGTGGTCCGTCGCCAGAAGTCCACGTGTAGCTGAACAGTGCGACGTTAATATTCAATCAATCAATCCACAGCTCCGCTAGATCAACAGGGAGGGACGAATATCTTGTCCTTTATGTACCTGGACTTAAGGTCCTGTCCTTTACTTATTACAGGACAGGATTATTGTCCTTACGTTTAAAAAGTATTAATGAAGATTTTCTGAGTGGTTATTGGATTAGTATATATATATACCATGGTGTAGTCCACGACACGTCCAATTCATCGGTGAGGAAAATGTTCATCAAGGTAATTTCGCACGTTATCCGACCTGTGTGGTGGTGCGTGCGTGCGTGAGTGAGTGAGTGAGTGAATATTAACGTCGCACTGTTCAGCTGCACGAGGGTATTTGGTGACGGATCTTGTAATTTTGAACCATGGCCAAGGGACGAGGATGACACCTGATCAGGCACCCCTCTCATAACGACCACACTACACTAACAGGAAGACGTTTGAGCTCTCGACAGATTTAACGTGCATCGTTCCCCTACACAATGGGTCTTTAGTGGTACTGGGCTCGAACTCATGACATGATCCGATACCTTGACCAGTTCCGAAGGATTTAGAACATGCGTGAAAAATACTATGTTTTACAATTGTATGCATGTACAATTGTAGTATCAACCAAAGAGTTGACATATCCAAAAAAGTAGCTCACGTAGCAGTTTTCAAAATATAAAAACACAAAATGCCTTTTCCACTGCAAAAGCCGCCATTTTGGCCGAACTAATCATACAGCATTCATTTAATTATATTGCTTACATCACATGACAGACAGTGCTGTCACATAACATTGCACGTTATATAACACATAACAATGCACGTTGCATAACATTTCGCACGTTATTCGACCTGTATGATGGTGCACCATCCAAATGTATAATAGAACTATCAATGTTGTCCTACAATTATCGTATCAACCAAAGATTTGACATATCCAAAAAAGGGGCTCACGTGACAGTTTTCAAAATACAAGAACACAAAAAGCCTTTTCCACTGCAAAATCCACCATTTGGGCCGACTAGTCACATGGCATGCATTGCATTACATTGATTACATCACATGATAGACAGTTCAGTCACATGACATTGTTTACGTCACTTCTGTCAGGGTCAAGACATAAACTTTAAGAGTACATCTACCTTACGGTTCGCTGAGGAGGTTCTGGGCTTTGATTATTACTGTTTTACAAAGTCTGGAAAGTATGTATTTCTTTATGAATTATTCTATATATTGCATCCATTATTTTAAATGTGCTTCTGTGGTTCTTAAGTTTATACTATGATATTAAGTAAGTTCATTATAGCATAAAAATTTATAAGGTTTTTAAAATATTTTTTTCTATTACAATAGCTATACAGAGAAAGAAAACTGCTTTTGTATGCATCTCATATTAAACGAAATGCGTCTCCACACTAAGAAGAGAAAAATATTTTTCTCAAAATTCAAATTCTCTCTTCCAATACAGCAAAGCTGACCTTACGTCTTGAATAAAATAAAGATATCTATAAAAAGTTTCAAAGTTCCGTTTCGAACTTTTATTACAAGCTGTGTATGAAAAAAAATAAAATTTCAAAATGATAAAAAATATGGCAGGGAAAAACTAATAAATAAGGTTACTGCGTATCCCATCTTCACAAGTAGAGGTCGTTTGGAATTTGAAATGATTCTTCTTGGCGAAAGTAAGCCGTAAAAATATGAAATAGTAAATAGTCGAGAAGGGCGAAGATATTTTCAGTGTCACGGATTCTGTAATCTGAGTACTATCTCCAGAGATATTTCAAGGGTTGAAAGGTATAAAATCTTAACCCTTTCATGCAGGTTTCTAGATGCATCGAAAATTTCGCTGCAGAATATTGTTTTAGACATTGATAGACGCTTAATAAGATAGAAATAATCAATTATTGTGAACTCTTTTTTGTTTTTGTTTTATATTCTATTGAAATGATAAATTGATGTTGTTCTTAAAAAATATTTTTCTTAATGATTTTTGATATTCCTTTTCAATTCTTACTATTAGCTCACACTCTCTATATATTGTTCCGTAGATCCGAGGGTTCGTGGATTTTATGCAAAACAATCGCAAAGAAAATAAACAGTTCTTTTAGAGCGATGCGAATTTAATATAAAAAAATCCAATCCTTTAAATACAGGATTCAGCAGCAATATTCACAGAGTAAATATCCGAAGGTCTTCACACCTTCAACAGCAATCAAACACAATAAACAGTGTTTAAAAATACACGTATGTAAAACATTATTAACAAGCACAGCCGAGCTAATCGCTAGTCGAAACAATCCTCACTACTCACTAGTTTAATCCAGACTCCTCGCCGTCCCGGCGAGCATCTTATATGCGTGACAGAAACTTCCAGAAATATAGTCGCTCGTGACATTAGTGGAGAGATCCCCTACTTTCTTGAAGATTCCAGAGGGTTCCGAACTCGCCAACATGGTCGCCAAATTGGTCGCTAAAAATGATGCCAACTTGGCTCTAGCGCCAAGATTTCGCCAAGTTCTCATTGAATCGCCATTATAACGTAAGGGGCGGCATTGCTTGTGAATGGTACAATTTTAACATGAAATAAACATAGCATAGAGTAATATAAATGCATTAAACACTCAAATACAAATTATTTACACTATTTACACAAAATTCGTAACAATATTTATTTACTTATTTATGTTGGTGGAATTTTCAATCTTTAATAAAGTACATTTTAAAGCGCTCAATTGAGTTGAAATTTTATATACATGATTATTTTGGATGGGAATACAATAATTTAATTATAATTAATAAATATTAATTGATTAAATCTAATTATTCAAAGAATTGTAAGTTCTCTCAGCCACATGAGGGCATCATTTTTGGCGACTGAACGATTTTTTTGGCGACGACTTTTTTTCTCACATTTTAAAGCATTTAGTCGAACTGAAATCTTACATACACGATTGCTTATGATAACAATACGATACTTTAATGATACTTAATAAAAAATCATTTATCACTTAATGTTGTGATTCTGTCATATGTATATACATATGTATTAATTGTAACTATTTAATAAAAAGTAGCTAAAACAAAATTTTGCTTTGTTGATTTAAGTAGGAATTGACTTAAAAAATTTTATTATTATTTAGGATTTCCCTTAAATTGATCCTTTAGAAACTAGGGAAGTGATTCTCAACATTTTCTGAAGCGGTACACTTTTAACAGTTTCAAAACGTGAACGCACACTAACAATAAAATAAGTTTAAAAGAATTTTACGTATCCGTAAGTTGCTATGTAAAATTGTGTTTGATAACATTTTTCAATGTTAAATAAAATAATATGCATGACAAAGACAACATGTTTATTGAGTAATTAATTACAAATTAAGTATAAAAATACATTTGATGGGAAATTTGAGCTTGATTATTTTTGGCAGTTTCATTTATATTTGGTCGTAAAAATAATACTTTCCCTCTCATTTAGTCACCGACATTTAAACGTCACGATCTTTGTATTTTTATATTTGTTAATGCTGAAAATCCGAATTCACGTAAATAAGATGTAAAAATTGTAGCAATATTTTTAAAACTGTCCCAGCTATTATGGGATAATCGCCTCTAATTTTAATCTAAAATAAACTAATTGACATATCCGAATGTTTTGAAATTAAAACTCGATTACACAGAAGAATTAGTTTTCCTCTTCATTTAGAGTTATTTAATCTACTAATGTATCCGTACACAAATGGTTTCTGAACTCAATCAAGCTTTTTTATATCCATCTATCCACGAAAAGATACATTAAATATACCACAAATATCTTTGTTTATTTCTATAAAACCCCGAATGATTCGGTTCGATTTTTTTTCATAGACTATAATTAAAAAATTTTTAAAAAAATGGTGGCACACAAAAGTACCACGGATTAGGATTTAGGATATAGTCACTGGATTAGGGTAAACATTTTTTCCGCATTTTTAAATTGGGAATAGTCGTATTTGATTATAACCATATCGACATGTTTCATACAGAATGTTGAAATAGAGCGTATATAGAAATCAATTCTGTAAACGCTAACGTTTAGAAAAAAAATGTCAAATCAATTGGCGTCATTGAGAACAAATTCTCGGATTGCACGTTGTGTTATTATTTCAGTTTATTGTGTGTCGAAATAATACGCTACTGCAGTGCACTCTTACAAGTAGCGCACACAGTCTATTTTCATTGGAGGGTTTTATGTTTTTTTACAAAAAATAGAGGAAAGCCCCGTAATCTCTGGGGAGAAATTTGTTCTGTTACGGAAGGCAAAATCTGTTCAAATACGAGAAGGGTATGGGCCTCCAAACTCCACCCTAGTTTACGCCAATCTCCCATTTTTTATGCTATTCGGAAGTAAGTAAAATGTTTTGCTGTAATGAAGTATGCATATTTGAGCAAATGAAAACAAATGCTTGATAATAGTAAATACTTTTTGGGAATAATTCCATTCTGTTTCCAAAGATTCCAAAAAAAAGAAAGAAAAAACTACACGTTGTTATGTGTTTTTCTTATATAGTTTTTTGATTTTATATCTTAACCCGGGAGCGGTCACGCATGGAGCAGATTCCCCCAGGTTCAGGAAATCTTTAAATCTGCGAAAACTTTATTTATTTCTAATGACCTTGTCAGTATCGTTCTATATGACAGTCTTCATGGGAACTAAAAGGTATTCAGACGAGAGATACAGTCTTGTGTGTTCAATGTTCTCATCATTGAAATCACTAGCCTTTTTTTTAAAATTTATTTGCTTGTTTAATTTCCTTTTCAATAGATAATTACTGAATATTTTGTGGAATAAATTTTCTTATCTAAAAAATTTTGAAGACATGACTTTGAAAAGTTCGAGTAATAATTTACATAGAGAAAATTAGGTAACGGTAACGGTTATACATTTACGTGGAACCTTAGAGAAAGCTCTATTATCCACTCATCATAATAAATTGAACAGAGAACAATTTGCTGAAGTTACATATAAAAATAAAAAGCAGTCCACATTAAATGCAGCGCAACAGCGCTGGTGGAAGGGTAGGTGGGAAACCACTCTCCCAGTTGATTTAGTTTCTGGTTCGCTTTCATAGGAAAACGAAGAGAAAATGACGTCACATCTCCATGACAACAAAGCCCGTCTTTCAACCGTCTGCCGCATCTCGACGGAACGAGGAGAGAGGGGATGCATTTCTTTAATAAAAGATTAAGAGAATAATATTTTTAAGTCCGTTACACGATACCTCTAAGATAACTGCGTGCAGTTATTGAAAGGAAGTTTTAAATAACCACTTGGACGAAAGTAAGAAAAGGTAGAGGAGTTTGAAATAAGATCATGAGGGGTG
>BMAV01016726.1:52418-63731 GCA_019973955.1 Trichonephila inaurata madagascariensis | reverse complement strand
CGGGGGGGGAATAATTAGAGTGATTGAAGTCTTGCAAAAGAAAACAATCAGTGTAACAATAAAGCTCATACTTTTTTAATTCGTATCAAGACATTCTCATCCTTTTCAGAGCTGGGAAATGTTCATACGAGTGATTAAGAACTGCTCTAGGTCTCTTAGAAGAGCTAAGAATAGAGAATTGTAGTAAGCCGGTATTTCCCTGATAGGTTCATTTCAAATCTGTGGTAACCGGTTGAAGAAATTTACTGATTGTTTTTTGAAGAAATCAAGAAGCGGCGGAACATTAAGATCTATATGCAATACTTCGTTCCTGACAAACCAAGGTGCATTTGCTGCTCTAAGCAGTTGAATGTTTTGAAAAGTGTGCAATCTTTTCAGGTGAGTAACTGCCGCCCCTGCCCAGATGGGAGAAGCGTACAGCATGATGGGGCGAAGAATGGCTTTATATAATAAAACCTTGTGCCTTAATGCGATCTTGCTCTTGGGAGAAATCAAGCGCTTTAGAGTTCTTCTCATTCCAGCCACCTTTGGTGGGTGGAACGGGTGTGTTTAGCAAAGTTTAATTTAGTGTCAAGTATTAAACCTAGGTACTTATATTCAGTAACCCAGGGGACAGGCTGATTAAAAATGTTGACATGCAGGAGGTTTCCGATGCACCGCGGTCTCGTAAAGGGGAGGCATGCGCTTTTAGATGCATTAACCTTTATTTTCCAGTCGTTAAGCCACGTTTCGAGTCGAATGACATAATTTTGTAGCCGCTCAATAATATTGCAGTTATAAATGTTTTTGGGTAAAAATGGCAGTGTTGTCCGCGTACTTTGCTAAGTAGGCTTCGGCAGCCTTGGGAATGTCATTGATGTATAGATTAAAGAGCTAAGGGTCCTAATAAAGATCCTTGTGGTACCCCACTGAGAATCGGACACGGGATGGACAGACCGTGTTTTTAACTCTCACCCTAAATTCACGGGAATTTAGGTAGGAGTGTATAATTTTGATGAGTTGGTCTGAAAACCCAAGTCGCATCATCTTGCATAGCAAGCCATCATGCCAAATTTTGTCCAAGGCTTTGGCTATGTCCACAAAAAGCATACCCGTGACCTGTTTATTTTGAAAGCCATGATGAATCAGCTCAGTAACTCTTAGTAACTGAGTTACTATGGAGCACTGTGTGACAAAGCCATGCTGATAGAGAAAATTATTAGCATTAGCATTATTCATTTATGGTTAATACTTTTCACGAAAAAAACTTTTAAATTTATTTCATAAAAAGGATAAATTTATATATTTCAATTTATTACATACATATATTTTTAAGGGAATTTCGGACCTTTATAAGGAAATGCAATCCTGTCCTTTCCTTTTTCCATAAAGGCCTCAATTATTTCTGATATAACATGAAACACGGCTTAATTATATGCTTCCCAAATCATTAAATGGATATTCCTTTTTCATGTATAGCATAAATTCTTTAAATTCTCTTTCTGAAACATTCCGGTGGTCCCCATACTCTCGATTTCAACTCGTCACTTGTATCGAAAATAAGGATTCCAACGGAATTTGAAAGTATTGTTTTGCATTTTTGGATCTAAAACCTTAAACTTATTTTTCTTATATATGGAAATAGGAAAAGATTTCAATTTTTTCCCCCATTTTATTTCAATTCTAAGTTGGATGAAAAACAAAATATTTTTCTCTGTAACTGTGACTTGAGGTTTTTTTTTTTTAAATATCTTATTCTAATATCAATTTAGAAGAAAAAAGAATGCATAAATAAATTTTTAAAAAACAATTCTTTGAGAAATTTCTTTTATCTGGATGATATACATATATCTGAATGTATAGAAGAAGTTGAAGGTTTAATTTTCCTTCACATTTAGTAAAATATTTTTTGACGGGAATTTAATAATTTTGATGGGAAAAAAATAGAAATTAATCTATTATCTAAATAGATAAATTTCAAATCAATGTCACCATAGTTTTTAAGATCACTCGGTATATTTTTGACAATCTTTCAAACCTTTAACAATGAGCTGTTGTTATTACTCTTTTCATTACTTTCTTAAATCAGTCAATTAAGTGTCCGTTCAACTCTCAACCAAAATATTAATACTGTTTAAAACCATCATTTCAATGATTGTAAGAGTTAGTTGTCAAAAAAACCGCCCATCCGGTATAGTGGTTAGTGACGCTGAATGCTGTCCCGTATGGTTTGGGTTCGAATCCCGGAGAAGGCATGGGTATTTCTAAACATATAATGCCTTAGCGGCAGGGGGGTACTCTAAATAGTCGTCGAGTGCAAGTCCTTTCATGAGATTGGTGGTATGGGAAGAAAGAGGGGAGGCCCTTGACTTCCCAGGGTATTCTCCTTCAAAATTAGGAGGAAAACGAGCTACTGTCACCTTTATGGGGCTCAAAACTACGGTCAACGGCTGGCGTACATACAGCCCATTACTATAATGAATTCCATGTGTCTGTATCTGACGCATTCGAGATCAGGTGGCATAAGCAACCGCAGCAGTTGACAAAAAATCATGTATTTCCTAACTTAAGGATACTTAAATAAAAATTTCTTTAATATTATAAACCAATGGCGTAAAGTAGAATATTAGGGGTCCTGCAATGTCAGGTTTTAGGCCCCAAGCACAAATACTTACTTGGATTCAGTCAGATTTTGGGCACCCTAGAATTCCTACCTCCACAATTCGGGTTTATGTTACGCCACTGTTATAAATACAGCATTAAAGGGCTCTTGTTTTTTTTTTAAGAAATCAACACAATTTTTAGCGATGAGAAATGAATAAAACCATTCTAAATATATATATATATATAGATAAGGATAATTAAATTAGATTAAAAATTAAATTCCCTATATAGTAATTCACTTTTATATTACCTCCTCACCTCTTCAAATATCAAACTAATGATCCATTTATTTCTTCCGAACATATGGCCTAGCCAATAAACATGTCTAATTCCAGATCGTTATATTTAATAGCCCTATATGTCAGCATTAACTTTCAAGAGCACTCATGGACGCCTTGAAATAGTTGAATAATCTTAACCCACTTAAGATTATTCGGTGGCGTTCTTTCTCTCTCTGCCTCTTGCGTCAGATGATGTCTAGCTTTGATCAAATAAAGACCTTTATATGAAAACTAAGTCTGTTTCTGACTCTAAAATCATGTCATATATATATATAATATGCAGGGTTATTCATAATTCCTTTCAAGGTTTCAGAGTACTGTATTAAGAAACTAAGACGAATTCAGCAAAAATGAAAAGAACACGGGGAAAAATACAGAAAAATCTCAAGCTTTATTTATATATTTTAGAGGTGTTCTATATGTTAACCCTTGGCAACACGGCATATATTTATGAAATATTGTCCACTTCCTACCTCCCTCTACTCAACATGGTACTATCAACGTTATTGACATTACGTGTTATCCTTCCCTTGTTAACATGTTATCCGAAAACTTGGTGTTTTACATAAGACCCAAGTTTTCTTACACTCTTTGCCGCGTGATGTACCAGAACTGCGTGGAAGAATAACACGGACTGTGTTTTAGAAACGTAGATAATAGTACAACGTTGAGTAGAGTGTGGCAAAAACTGGACACTGACACTGATGTATGCTGTGTGACCAAGGGTTCTCTTATATAACACCTGCAAAAAATATGTAAATAAAATTTGAAGTTTTCTGTATTCTTTCAAGTGCTCTTTTTGCGGTATTCGTCTTAGTGTTTTTACAACAGCGCTCCAAAACCTTGGAGGGAGTTATATGAATAACCGAATATATATATATATATTCGGTTATGGTCGGTCGCTGGGTTTGAAGATTGAATGAACTTTTATTTGAGCACAACAGAATCAGATAGGAACAAAAATTTATACATTTCAAGTAATTACAATTAACTATTTTATTTACTTGAGTTTTACCCGAAGGCATATGGGTTGCGTAGCAACCCTCAATCCCGTATCTGGCTGAATGTGAATATCAATGGCAAAAGTGGGAAATCTGTCATGTTTCCGAGTAGCTGCATGAGATTGGTCGAGCTACCAGTGGCTAGTGGGCGTGCTCGTAAGAGTAGAGAACGGCTTAAGTTTGAGATTTGGGTGCAAGTTAAAGAGAGCTAATAAACAGCTTTCCGATTGTTTTCTGGACAGTGAAATAAGCGTCTAAGACTGGATGCCTGAAAGATACTAATAGATCTTATAAGTTCAATGTGGGGATTGACGTACACACTTAGATCTTTTAACTTGCTTGCCTTTTTATATCTATCCAACAAGATGGGACATCATCGCATGTATGAAAATACATGAAAGAAAATTGACGTAATGGAAAGAACTTTCTGCTTGCAAAATTGCCCGTTTGTACCCCGTTGTAAAATTTAGCTCCATTAATTGCAAATAGAGGATTCGTAACAATTTACGTAAGTGTGCATGTACATGTATTTGAGTGTGTGTATTCAAAATCATTATCCATTCAACTATTTATGAACTTTAGAAATGGCACTTTAAGCTCTTGATTCTTTCCTACTTTTATTCCTATTTTAAAAGTACGAATCATTGTGATTAACAGTCAAATATGCTGTTCCAAAATTAAGCTATACATAGTCGATTAAGTTACATACAATCAAGTTAAATGTAGTTTAGTAGTTCAATCAAGAAACTCTAAAAGTAGTTGAAAAATTAGATCAAGTCATAGGCTGGGATTTTTACGAGCAAATCTCGATAAAACAAAAAAATCTTGCTTAAAATACACGGAAGATTAAAAGTAAATATAAAATTCAATCTGAAGCAAAAAATATCTTTTATTTTAGGAATTTTCATTATTAAGTTGCTTTTCCTGAGCATTGAATGGTAAGTAAATCAGTTGATCATCTCTAAACATGTTCAATGACTCACTGATATATCTTGTATTAAGAAGTGAAATGTTTGTGCATTGCTAATTTTTTTCTATTATCATTTGGAGATTTACTTAAATATCAAATTACCAAATTATTAATATTTCATTATTTTTAACTATTAGCGTAAAATATTTGGTAGAATTTTCCATATTTTTCTTAAAATTTTGGTGTAGCCCTTTTAACTCAATATATTGCATTATTTAACCCATCTGGGGCATTCCCTATAGCATCACTAGGAGAGGAGTCTGACTGTCAATAGACACTGAAATTTGGAACTAAACTGGATCGCCACATTGAGCTTCGACATTGTAATCTGATGTAATGTAAAGGAACAGGTAACAACACATTATAAAAGTGGCTCTTACCTCCTTTAATCCGACCTTAAGGTTAAACTGTAAATGTTTTATCCCGGTATGCAGTTTTATCTTCCAACAAATATATTTAATAGACATTATGTTGGTTTAATTGATAACTTACATATGAAAAAAAATTCATTTCCCATAACCACTTTTTACTCCTAATGAAACGATGTACTTTTTCTTTTTTTGTATTGCCTAAAATAAATTCTCCCCTTTGTAAAAAATTTAATGCTTGATTGAATTTATTTTCAAACTGTAATAAATGTATTCTCAGAAAAATTAAAATTGTGAGATAGTTTTAAAGTCTCCATTTAAGAGAGCATTCACACACACTTTAAAATTAAAAAAAAATATTGCTATAAAACAAGTAAATGAACTAAAGTCGCCAAGTGAAAGTCGTTCGGAATGTGAAATGATACTTGAGATCGGAAGCTAGTCATAAAAATTTGGAGAATGCAAATGAGTTCGAAAAGGTTGAAAATACGTTCAGTGTCAGAGGTTGTGCTATTTGATCTAAACACTAGGAATATTTCTAAGGCCGAAACATAAACTTTACTCTTCAGAATATTCCATGAGACTGAGAGAGTTTCTTTGCAACTTTAAAATTAAAAACCGAAGTAATTATTTCTTAATACTAGCTTATGTATAGAAATATGAAATTAATTTTAAAAAGCTGCTGTAAATCAAATTATCTATTAAAACTAAAAACAAAGTTAAATTTAATTTAATTGTATCTGTTTAATACTATCTCTTTATTACTATCAGGTATGTAAAAATGTAACATGTATTCTCAATTATCATACTAACACTAGGGTTAGAATCTTTGTTTTTGTTTATTTTAAAACTCATAAGCTTTTTAAATGTTATTTTTTGGAATATATTTTTATTCTATTGCTATTTTTAGTAATAAAAATTAAAGCATATTTTCCTGCATTAAAATAATCTCAATTCTGTATACGCATTTGAATAAATCATCTCATATAATTATTTATGAAATGCATACCTTACAGTTTTATTCTCCTTTTTATTGTTCAGGATTTAAAAATTATTACATTAACACTTTCTATTTAAATATAGTTATGTGGTAATCCTAACACATAATAAATTCTACAATTATATATAAATTTATATAATCTAAAATCCTTAACAAAACATGTTTCTTTTTAAAATTTCTAATAGATATTTTTAAACAATGCATTCATGTATTGAGTCATTTAATGTATATGTATTGCACATACATAACATCTCCAATAGTTTTAATTGAAAATTAAATATCAAATTAAGAAGATTTAGCAATAATGTATGTTATAAAAAATTATTTTTCTTCGAATATTTAAAAATAAATTAACATAACTCATATTAGAAATAAAGTGTTCATTTTAAAACAACTATTTTTTTTTATTTATCGCATCTTATTTTCAAGTTTAAATTTCAATTCTAAATATCTGCATTAAGATAAGATGCGTACTATAAGATAAATAATTATATTCTCATGTATTCTAATGTACTTAAAATGTTCATTCCGATTAATTACTGTTTCAAATATACAACATTATTTTTATTTTAAAATAAATAAAAAAAGTTTTTATTATTGCTAAAGAATAATAAATATTGTTTTATAGAAACACTTCAGCATTTCTTTGCATACGCATAAATTTTCCAGAATTAAATTGATTTGAGTTTTATATTTTACAACATTTTTAGAAGAAATTTAATGGTAACGTGTATATAAAACAATTTTAATACTTTCATAAATTTTTTTTAGAACTGAATAAATATTTGTTATAATATCTCTCTCTTTTAATGGATATTTTTAAGTATATATTCTCTCTTATAGTTATAATGGAATTATCTACTTTACATGCTCTTTAAAAGCAGAAATGAACGTTTAGTTTTCATTTTTTATGTAGATTGTATTTTTCTGTCTTTAGATTAGAGAAAAATCTACATAAAAAATATACATTTGATAATAACATTTTTTAAAACTATTAGTATTTATCTACTAATCATTGTAGTTGCTTAATTTTTTAACATATTTTGAAGGACATACATGCTGACAAAGCTTGGATGCTTCGAGAGTAGGTGTTTCATTTTAGGTATATTCCTCGTTATTTACCATAAAATCAAGGTAAACACGCACCGCCGTTTAACTCGCACCTATACTTTCAAGCTACATTTTTCAATTTCTAGGTATATTCACAGTATAACGCGCACCCCCTTTTTTACGAAGTAACCTGAAATGTACATACGCAATGCTCTTATGTTTTGAAGTCATTTATTAGAAGTATTATCCCAAATTTTTGAAAAAAATAGTGTAATTCTAGAACTACAACCCTTTAAGTTCATAAAAAATGTCATTTCATTTAAATAAACATTATTTCGTTCTATATTGATGTCTGATTTTTTTTTGTGCTCATATCGTTCTTTTATTTTCAATGCTATCATTTTCATACTCGGCGTATAACGCGCACCCGTAAATTTCGATCTTACGTTTTGTCTCAAAAGTGTGCGTTATACGCCAAATTTTACGGTAATTATAATTCATGAGTACAATGTCTATCGCCAGTAATCATGTAGGTTATAAAAGTAACGTTTAAGCAGCGATTCTCAAACTGTGGAGCGTGACCTCCTGGGAGGCGTGATAACCCTATGTGAGGGTCGAGAGCATATAAAAATATCGAATATAAAAGATTATTTAAAAGTTAATTTACTGAAAAAAAGCAAACGAAAATAAATAAAGTTAATAATTACTTTTCTAATATTTCTATATCAGAAAATAAATTCTTTATAGGATCCTAACCTTCCCCTTCAGGCTAAAATTTATGTATAATTGTGCAAAAAAAAAAAAAAAAAAAGATTAAAAAAGACCTAAGTCTAAATTTTGCATATGTAACATTATTCTATTAAATGATGAAATTAAAAAGAATGATTATTATATAAATTGAATTATAGTTGCATAAAAATAAAAGAGTCAGAGGTAAAGGGACAAAAGGTTCGCGCTACACTATTTAACTATAACTAAAGGAGTACTTATATCATTATTTATTTCTTATTTTATATAATAAATATGCTTATAAGATACATAATGTAAAATGTATGCATAATTTAAATAATTTATTTATGTTGAAGAAACAGTTATATTTTTTGTTTATTTTTATGTTAATAAATATCTTTAAATATTGCATAATTAATATTTAACAAAACTCTAAATCTGTTTTCTTGACCTATATCCCTTAACTCCGCATTTACTGCAACAGGAATCAAATTGTTTCAAATATTTCCTACAGTGCGACATATGATGTATCATACTGATAGATTGGTTTTTCTAGAACATGGGCTTTTAAACTAAATAAGTTTTATAGTTACTAAAAAAATTAATTCATCGAATATTTCTTAGAATAAATGAACTGATTTGAAACTGATTTCAAGAATAAGTTTGCATAAATGGTCCTTTATTTAAAGTATCGGGGGAATATCTTGAAATATTAGTTCAAATATGCCAAGAAGTTAAAAGGGCATCAATCATTCAGCTTTTGATTCAGTTGGAATTTTCCTTTTATTCTGAAAAGAACACCATCTTCTGTATTTTTTCCACTTATTTCGTACATTTACTCCTTACTTTTACGGATAATTGTTAGTAAAAATATTACTTAAAACTAATTAATTGAATTAAAAAGGTTTTCTGTGTGCGATTCTTAAGATAACATTTTGAATAATTAATTTTCATAACTATACACTTCAATCTGAGTTTTAAACGTTTTTCAAATATTATAAATGTCATATCGAGGGTATGTCCCATTTCAAATTAGTATTGTTATTTTTTTTTTTATTTTTCGCTATTCCTTTAGATTTTTTTAAAAATATTTAGCGAGTATGTTTGCCTTGTTCATGATTGAAAGTGATGACAGCTAAACCTTCAGAAATGTTAGGCATTTTGTTAACTATCCATTTTACTTTAATAAAAGTAATATGAAAAAAATATTAAAAACTTCCCTTGTTTATTACCTATTAAAATTTATCTAAAAATTATATATCAAAATATTAGTATAAATTGAAACCTATACATAAATAATCTTATATATATGTTACCATTAAAGAGTGTAATTCAGTTTTTTTATAGTGTTGACGCCTGTGTGCGCCCTCTACCGTCCGTAAATAACATTCGGCAGAAGCGGAATGACTGTCGGCAATCACTGACGTCGGTAACAACTGACCTTACTGCGAAACCCACCATCACTTTAGTTACGTTACTTTTTTTGTTAAGTTTTATTAAAAAATTAGTCGAAAGACTTAGTCCATCGTATTATTCAAAACTCGTGACACTCATGAACACATAGAATGACTAGGTATTTCATGAAATAACTAGACAAGTCAATTAAAGTAAATAATAGATTAAAAATTTCTCAGTTATTCTGTGAAATAACTAATGATAGACCATTAAAATGAAAAATAAACAATTTCAAAGTTATTTTATAAATTAATCGATCATGAATAGCTAAAATCTCTCAAAAATATATTGTACCCTATCGCAGATGATTAATTGATGGAAAACAAGGAAAAGCTGATGATATAATTTATAATTGCTCATATTGCTAACATTAGTTACAAAGAAAGGAAAAAAATATTATATTAAAGAAATAGTTATATTTAAATATTATCAAAAGAATATATGCTGGAAAGAAAAACTGTTGCCGCATAAACACCCTGGGTAAATTTTTTTTCAAACAAAAATCTAAGAGAAAATTAATTTAAATTTTATGAAATACCTTTATTTTATTTTTCATCATTTATTAGAGCATTGACTGATGTGGTGACAATTTGAATTGTAATGCATGTTATTTTTGAAAAAAGCACACTTTTTACTGTAACACATTTTTTCCCACAAAAACTTTTTTAAATTCTTGTCCAGTGCCCCAACTTTGAGCTGTCGTAACAGACCGAAGTGTTGTGTCAATATTCGGAACTTCTTCAATGGAAATTAATTCTCACTTACAAATACTGAACTGAGATCTGTACAATTGATTTGTTCGGCTATCTCTTTTTTGTTCCTAATCTGAAAACTCCTTCCCCAAAGCATCTATAAACAGTCGAAACTGACTAAAAGCGGCTAGAATCGGTGCATTCGATATCGTATTTCATACTTTAACCGATCAAGTAATCGTTATTCTATAGAATACCTATTTAAATCGTAGAACTCAATAATTTTATATACTTTTACTGACTAGTTATTCTATGAAATAACGGTTTTCACACTCTAATGGTAGCATATATATGTGTGTGAATGGATTAAATTCTTTTTGTAGATTAATAATTAATTATTATAGAATATATAATGAATATATTCTTATTTCTAAGTTAGCTATATTACCTACAGTTTACATTATTTATTTCTTTAGTTTTATTTTAATTTTAGTAATATTTTATGGCTAAATACAATAAAAATTCCTAGATTTTTTCAAGTAATTGTAGTCTTATCTGAACACGCGAGTACTGTATAATTATTTTAGTACAAATTATTTTATACTTTTTGCAATGTGCTACAATTCAGCAGTTATTATGGTTTGAATTTGTATTTGGGTCCATAATCTGGTAATAATCTGTTTATTGTACACAGATTCAACATGGTCTATGCAATTTTAACCCTTTAACGTGTGGTGGTATCCCTCCGAAACCACTATTTTCTAAAAAAATACCTCTAAACGCGCAGTGGTATTTGAATGAAACCAATGGTTCTACTGATATCTTTTTTCTTTCATAGAAGATACTAGATTTCAGCACTTTACAAAAAACTATTTTTTCTGTGAGAAAAATGCATCGTTTTAAAAACCTTTTTTGAACACTTTCAAAAAAAGTTTCTTTAGCAAATAAAAACAGATAAATATTCAAAGTAAGTTATGTACATTTTTTCATATGTACTGTTTCATATATGCTGTTCATAGCATAACTAATTTTTAAAATTATAAAAAGAACTGCTTCATAATAAGTAATCGAAGTGGTGGTTTCATAGGGATACCACCGCTCGTTTAGAACATTAAAACTGTCCG
>BMAV01016726.1:29416-41248 GCA_019973955.1 Trichonephila inaurata madagascariensis | reverse complement strand
GAATAATAGTTTGAATACTGAAGAGAGTTGACATTGTTGTTAGAATAATCTTACTATGAAAATAAAAAAGCATCGAAATATCCTAATAAATAAATAAAACAGACGATTATCGTTATCTTGTATTATATTTCCTTATTCCAAGGGACATGTTGCTCTATTCTAAACACACATATAGACATTGTAAAAGTTTCTTCAATCTTTTTATTGACAAACCAAACAACGTAATATATAAAACAAATGCTAGAAAAACAATATAACATCAGATGATAATGTTGCATACAGCAATTTATTGAATAAAAACAAATCAGTACAAAAATTATCGTTGCCACTGTACCAGGCGAAATAATTGATTACATAATTTTTAATTGTTTGAATTTGCCAATTGGATAGGGAAAATGGGCTCTGTTGATGATCTTTGGTACAATTTGCCATAGTTGTTATATAATGTAAATTGGCAATAGAAGAAAAAAAGTTTTTTTTCAAACAAGAAGAAAATTTATAAAAGAAAAAAAATTGTCGACAGTATACTTAAGCATTGTGTGGCAGAATAATTACAATTTTAAAAAGAGTTTTCTGGTTTATAATTTTTAAAATTCATTTTTGTTTTTAACGCGTCATTTGATGTGATTTCTTCTTTGAATTATATATAATAAATTCTTTATTTCCCAGCGATACAAAGTACTTTTTCGAAATGTATTCAATATCAAGTTATAACGGCAAAAAAATCTTTTTTCATGTAACATGTTTTCGTAAGAAATTGAGGAAAGAAATTAAACCAGTGTTTCTCAAGCTTTCAATAATCGCGACCCAATTTTCAGTTATATTTTTCATCGCCCTAATCCCTCTTATAACAACAGTGTATTGAATGCAATAATAATATACTTTGACGCTAAAATTACAATACGACTTTAATTATAAATTGTACAAGTTATCAAGATAAGTATTAAATTTTATATATAACAAACCCATGTAGGTCAGTAGTAATTACTAAACTTATTTTTAATTTAGTATTGATAAATGAATTATAAAATACTTTGTTTATTATACTGATACATTTATAAGTATGTTATATCATTGAGCATATATATTTTTATTATTTCTCTGTCAGAATGTGTATTTTGTTTTGCTTCTTTTCAGTAAATTGATAACTATTTGAAATATTTTGTTTTTGTCTTTTTGATATGGTCGCCCCCCCCCTCCACGTAAAGTTATCATGTGCCCCCTGGGGGTACCTTACAGTTTGAGAAGCGTTGAATTAAACTGTAAAGAGATAATTAAAATATATCCTGTAGCTTGCAGAATATATTACAACTCAGTTGACGATTAACTTTGTTAGTAACAAGCCAATCTGGACTTAAATTTTGATTCCATGGTAGTCATAGTATTCCTCCTCAAAATATAGTCTGTTTCTACCAAACAGAAAGTTTTAGTTCTTAAATTCTAAGTTGTAAATCCATTTACCCAATAATATCTGTGTGCATCTCTCCCAAGCTTTCTTCAGAAAACAAATTCTATCTAATTTAAGCGATTTTTTATCTATTAATCATATTATTCGATTAAAAAACCAACAGCTTAAACTAGATAAAATTCCAAAACATTCATTGCTTCAAAATGCGCACTTTTTAGTAAATGTTTTGTCAACATTTACTTAAAAAAATTTATGTTTCTGTTACTGCTCTCTTTTACTAATCATCGTACATAGGGATATGAATAATAAATATAAAGTTCTTTCAAAAGCATATTATATATTAGTATTTTAATAAAATATATGCTATTCACATTACACTGTAATTTAATTACAGCCGAAGTACTTGAGTAGAATATGTTTTCTTATTCTTTGTTGTTTTATGTATGCTCATTTTAAAATTAAAATTTGAATAATAAATGTAAAAGGATTCTAAAATTGAATATATTACGCAAAAAACGGTATATTTACTAAAAAGTCTTCAATTAATGACCTGTGCATCTACAAAAATTGAAAACTTTACCCCGGGTATTGCAGCAATTCAAGCCATTTTGAATATAATTTATGTATCTTCTGAGAGATTTTTATTTTCCTGTTATAAAAAGGGGTTTTTTTTCAAGAACTCCTCCAAGCTGTATCATTTCCTACATTTTCTATGAGTTGATAAAAAAAACTATCCTAAAGTAACCTTTAATAAAAGTTCTTTCTGGTGTTATTGAACTTTAAATCATATGCATTAAATTTTTTTAAGAAAACTAGGAGAGTACCTCTTGTATATACATCTGTTATATAAAGTTCTATATATATAAACTTGTAAATATTCAAACAAAAACATATATTTTGTAGTTTACAGAAAAGCATTAAATTTTCAAATGGTTGTCATTTTAATTTTTTCATAATAAGGCAAATAAATATTAATATCCATTATCCCATTTATACCTCAAGGAGAACCAAATTTTTGACAATTTTGAGCTATTTTTTTTCCATAAATCCAGTGTCGTAACGGAGAATATTAAGGCCCTCCTGCAAAATCCTGTTTTGATCCCCCAAGTATTGTGTACTTGGCGTCAGTTAGTATTTGGGCCCCCTAGAGTCCTGGCCCCGCCCCTTGTGATGTGGGGGTGTACGTTACGCCACTGCAATAATACCATGCTATATGAAAGTGTATCTCCAGAAAATTCCTTTTTCTCAAACATACATGTGTAACATGTGCTAGAACAAAATAAAATCTCGAAATATATTACATTATTTGACAAAGTTGATTTTAATTAAAATGTATTACATTAAAAATTTATAAATAACAGATAGTATATGAACTGACACTTTTAATCTAATGAATAAAAAAATTGAGGGAATTAATTTTTGTTACCGTTCACTTTATTTATGGAAATGTGTGTTTTAACACTAAAAGATTTTTTTTAAACTCTTTATCTAACTAAATTAAAAATTTTGATCGATTTTTTTTACCTATCTATTGGCATTTTATTTTAAATTAGATAAACTTTTTTTAAATTTATTAAGGCAGTGTTTCTCAAACTCCGGGGCACGACCCACTAGGAAAGGGGGGAGGAGTGATAACACTACGAGGGGGGGGGGAGCATATTGAAAAGTCGAAAACAAAAGATTATTAAAAAGAATTATAAATTTTCTGAAAGTAAACAAACAAAATACATTCTAGCATAATAAAAAATAAAAGGCATATTTACGCTGATATAATACACTTATAAATGTATCAGTACTGCGCAATGTATTTTATAATTAATTCAACAATACTAAGTTAAGAGCAAGTTTATTAATTACTAGTGACCATATGGGCTTTTCATATAAAAAATAATATCCAAAAATTAACACTTATCTTGATAATTTGTACGGTTTATAATTAATCCCAAAAAAAATGGCGATTAAAAATTACGCAATTCACCCCCATTGCCAACGATTTACACGTACGCAAGCGTATGTGGTGTATTGTGTGGGGTAGAAGAGTGATAAATAAGCAAATCCTATGAAATAAGTATATTCTTCTCAAAAACAGTAAAGGTTATTTTATTGCTTTCCAAAGACATGATGAATTTTATGAATAGTAGTTCACAAAAAAGATCGTACTTCAAAAGACTTATATATATGGCCGGGGCAATTAATGCACTGGCTGAACGAGACCTTTACATACGCTGGCGGAGCTTAAGAGGTTAAAATCGCATTGTAGTTTCAGCGTCGAATTCAATACATTGTTATTGTATGGTGGGGCGCGTTGAAAATTGTGATTGAATATTGGGTTGCAAATATTGAAAGTTTGGGAAGCACTCACTCTATTAAGGTTTATTTTTAAGAGCTATAAGAAATAACTGAAAATTGAGGCAAATAAACCATAATTTAGTCTATCACTTTTACGAAGAGATTTCATTTTCCTTTATTCTTTATTTGGCTTATTCTTGGCATTTTTGAATGCTAAGCAAATTTTGATGTTTCATTTAATTTCCTTCGCTTTTATTTGTTTTGCTTCGTTAATTATTTTTCTCTTTCCTTAAAAAAGGGCGCAACATTGAATCTGCGGATTTCACTTTATTATTCACTTATTTTATTTCAATTCCGTAATGTTTTTTTTTTCGCGCTATTAGCTTAATTGATGGAGTTTTCGTACTAATTACGTTTAAATATTATCGTTTAAATATTTTTTAATCTGCAGTTGTTATAATATAAAATTACTTTGTTAATTGAATTATCCCAAATAATAATTAAATTATATACTAATAACACTCATTAGCAAAACTAGTACTTCAGCTAGTCATTAAAATTGATTCCTTAAGTACATTTATTTGTAAGGAGTGTTGGTTTTAACGAAAAAATCAATAAATTGTGTTGTGGGGTTCTTGATAGCAGATATATCTGGTATTATTATAGTTTTTAAAGTAAAGATAAACATTTATAAGACATAGAAATACAATATAGAATAAGTTATTTAAAAATGTTAAGGGGTAAAAATAGACAGAGCTCTAGACATTTGGCAAGTCTTTTCTGCATCTAAATATATCGAGAATAATTTTAGAAATATTTTTGTATCATATTTCAAAGTAACGTAAGTTATCAATTAACTCTAGTATTTTTAATAAAATATTTCAACTCTACAAAAAATGAATTCAACAGTTTCCTTACGAACTCAGATATCCTATTTCTTCGGACAAAACTTGTGCGATGGTTTCACATGTTTCTTGAGATATTAAACTTCAAAAATCACCCATTCTATTAGTTCTATTTTTAAATTTGTAGAAGAAACGGGAAACCTGAATATTGCAAGGAATTGGCAAAGAAAAATATTCTTTAGAATTTTTCCAAGTATTCCATATGCCACATATTATTTATTTTTAGTAAAATATATTCAGCGATTAGTTCAAAAAAGACAATAATATTTTTTAAATAACTAATTGATATCTCACAGCTATGAGAACGAAGTGTCTTCGAATATCGTTTGTTAAAATATGGTGTGATAAATCATACTATATCAAGTCTAAGTGCTATATTTAAAAAAGCAACAAATGCATTTATTTATATATATATATGTAAAACTTTTTTTTTGTGGTTCCTCACAGTTGTTATTATTTTTATTTAAAATAATAGGGACTGTGATAAGTACAGAAAAAATATTTTATTGTCCTTAAGTTCCCCAGCACAACAAAAGGACACAAAACATTCTTAAAACACTAATTTTTGGAGATATCACAGCAGAAAAGTAAAGCCCAATCAAGATAAACTTGTGCAAGTGCTGGCGAGCAATCTTGCTTGGACTTCTATTGGGGAAGAAAAACATTTTCCTCCCGAAGAACAAGGAGCGCTATCTGGTGGAAATTTAATAGTAAAGGCAATATAACAGTAAATATACAGAGTTATATATTTTGAATTTTTCTTTATTTTGTGAATTAAACGGATAAAAAGTAAAAGTATTTTCTTATAAATAGGCTGGTTTGATGTTTCGATTGAATAAAACTAATTTAACAGCTTCACATTTTCTGGAATTTCATTAAACACATGCATTGCTTCAAGTTGATAAATATACATATATATAACGCATGTTTCCACATATAGCATAAATTCACTCAAGAGTATTTTGCACTATTGAATAAAATACGACATTAGTTGTATTATTTCATAGCTAGGAGATGAATGCACATATCTCAGAGGTTTCAGAGAATTTTATAATGAAATGATAATAGAGAATCTTTGCACGACCCATTTTTACGTTCCCCCATAAAAACATACTCCTCTCAAAAGATCTGTTTAGCAGTTACTGTATCATTTTAGGCTCAGTGTTCGTACATTTGCATTACAGAGATGTTATGTGAAAATGGTGTTCCGGAAACTTTTTTTACGGATTTTTAAGTAGTTGCCTCTATTTTTCCTGAATAATGGATTCCTTTTAGCGCTCCTGAATAAATTTCCCTACAAAATATCTTACATACTTCCCTTTCAATAGATGCTGTGTTACTTGTCGGCACAATATGAAAAAAGCTACCCTGACTTCGTTGCAAAGTGGTCGTTAAATCGAGCCAGAAAATGGATTTTTTTGTCCTCTTAATAAGCCGTTTTACCGTAGCGTTGTACGATTGCTTTCAGTTTTGAAAAATCGCCTTACACTTTCCCCTGTTTGTGTGGAGAGTATTCCAGAACTTTTGATCAAGTAAACAGACAATTGTTCCTTATAATAATTATTGTAAAATACTGTCTCTCTCTCTCTCTCTCTTGCATCGTTTATTGTACTTGTAATCTCTAACAAATATAGTTAATCTGAATCATTGCGTACTGCGCTGTAAGATGTAAGAAGAGATATCTTAGATTTAAAGTTATTTAATTTGTGACTATTCAATTAATTGAAACAGGCTGGGATGTAATCGCTATTTTTCTGCAACTCATTGCACTATTCTCCAGTATGAAGGAGGACAAATATTTAAGGTATCCGACTACGTTCGGAACCGTGATTTTAAAAAGGCGCATAAATGGATAATTACCATGATATTTAGTGTCAATTAGATTAGACTACATGTATAAAATTGTTTTAAGGACACATTTTGACCAAAAAAAAATTATTTAAATACAATATTTTGGCAAAAAATTAACTTAGAATAATCTTTTTTCCAAATGTTCTCCTTTTGTGAAAAATGCTTCTGTTATAATACTATTTTGCCAGTATACATCTCAGATCTCTCTACAGTGGCTCAACAATAATTTTTGAAAAATTCCCATTATTTTCAGAGTTACCACCAATTTAAATAATTATTGTCGTTTTTTTCTTAAAATTGCTCCCCTCTGTTGTCGTAAAATATGGATAAACCCACTTCTAAGTTATATATTTCAAAAATTCTAGTTGAGCCTCTGTAGCTATATACAGGCAAAATATTGTTATAATAGAAGCATTTTTTACAAAAGGAGAACATTTGGAAAAAAGGTTATTCTAAGTTAATTTTTTGCCGAAATATTGTATTTAAATAATTTTTTTTGTCAAAATGTCTTTAAAACAATTTTATACATGTATTATAATGTAAATGACACTAAATAGCATGAAAATTATCCATTTATGCGCTTTTTTAAAATTGCGGTTCCGAACGTAGTCGGATACCTTAATATTGTTTCAATTGCTTATCAATCTGTTTATTGTAAAGTAGTATAAGAAAAAAGGATAATTTTATTTTCCTTTCGTTTTTGTTTCATCAAAAAGAATCATCATATTTTAAAGAGGTCATGAACACCTGGGTGTCGTTTTCTGTGTTCTAACCATAGTATCATTGGGTAGAGAGGCTGATGTAGCGTAGAGGGAATAGTACAAGTTCAATTTGTTTGAGGCTCAAAGTCCTTCCGTAAGTATTAAAATTTTGAGAAGGGTACCAGCTGAGGTATCGTCCCAGTCCCTTGAGCTCCGTCGTCAATAGCCTTCTGTTGCTTTATAATACGACGTTCATAAGCACTCACTCACAAAGTTTAAGGAATGCCTTTCATCAGGGATATGCGTGTTGAATTGCATTCTCATTAACTTGCAGACATACCTGTTTTAAAAATAGATTAAAATTCGATGTATTTGTGTGTACTAAATATTGTGTATTACATTTAAGAAGCAGGAATAATACAAATACATTTGGAAAGTACCATACAGATTACGTTTCATAACATAAGTTCTAAAGGTACGTTCTACACTGACAAATTTTAAAAAATTTTCACATTGCGTTTATTTTATATTAATCAATTTAATCGCCTTCTGAATGTTTGGAAATCTGTGTAAAAAGTGTTATATGAAGTAGATTTTTACTGTACAGCAATACTTAGTAACTGTCCTATTCTCATTAATTTTATTTAAGATAAAAAAAAAAACATTACAGCATTAAAACTACTTTATAATAAGCATAATAGTTTTATATGTAGTATAAATGAAAGAAAGAGAGAAAATGTATAAATTTTAACATTATTTTTTTCTAAATTTCAATCATACCAAACTTAATTCAATTTGTAAAAAAAAAAAAAAAAATCTCTCGAAACTTTGATAAAAAAAAACTTTAGTGCACCTTATATATACGTACAAAAAAAGCCATGAAAGGAAAAAAGACTAGCAGGAGAACTGATAAATAAATGTACTACAGAATTTCTTTTCGGAAACGGAAGCTATTCGGGATAAAAAATGATAATGTAGAGCTGAAGTAGGCCGTAAAAATAGCAGTAAATATTTGTGTGAAGGTCGAAGGTATTTTCAATGTCATGATAATCTTGAAAATATATGGGAACCTTGAGGTAATATCAATACTTTTAATACATCAATTGTTACTCAAGGAGAATATTTCCTATAAATGTGATTATAAGAATATAGATGTCTTTCATGAGGTTTTGAGATTGTAAAAATATATTAGTTTTCGTACAATCTGTTTTCGAAATGTTTTGATCAAACTTGATGCGACATATAGTAAAAAATATATATATAATTTTCAGCATTATAATTCATTTGTATGTATTCTTTGCAAATAAACATTTAATGTGTATAAAGTACAATTAACTCTTAGTAGTATACTTACAGGAAACAACTTTTATAAACCAATAAACATTCAAATTTGAAAAAACTCTTCATAAAAACGTTAAGAACTTTTTAATATAAATATAGAATTTAATTAGTACTTCCAAAATAGCATTTCACATTGATTATAAACCATACCCTTGATAAATTGTTAGATATTTTGTTAATTCAACAAATATAAAACAACAATGTTTATATATATATATATATATATAAAGGTGGCCAAAAATGTGAACAATCTACCAGTCATGCTGTTTCAGAGATGCTCCTTCTGAGTCTCCAGGCTATCACAATAAGTTATCTAACAAATTCGTTTAGGAAAGCAGCCTTTCCCATCACTCGCAAAAGTAAGTGCAAGAATGTGATTTTTTTATTTTCACCAGCAGCAGTTAAATACCATTCCCTCTTAATAACGCGTCCTTCAAGTCTTTTAGACGAGTTCATTGAAAAAATGGCATGATGTTCATAATGTTTTGGTTTGACAATGTAACATATAACACATGAATTTGATAAGATGACTATAAAAGATGTAATTATGTATTTATGGTGATTAATAATAGAATAGGAGATTATAATGAATATTCCTCCCCACAAAGAGGTTCCCGAAAAAAATTAAAAATAATATACCCCATATTAAATCTAAAACCTTTCTAAAGACCTGCGGCGGTGGTATCTATATAAGCCAGTAATAACCTCCGCACTAGAGTGATCATTTTAGTATAGTGGTTATGCTATGTGCTTATGGAACAGAAGATGCCGAGTTCTAATCTTCTTCAGACCAAAGGCTCTTACAGCCCTTTTAGGAATTGTTGTCGAGTAAGATCATAATACTAATTCTGATACCCCTCCCCCCCTGCCCGGGAGTACCATCTCTTCATCTACGCGATCTGGATTTGTAGGACGAAAGGATTGATCACCCAAATTTGCCAATTATTGTCTAAATATATTGATCAACACAACACAAGTCTTACTATAGGGATATAATCAGGAGTGGGGTAATACGTAATTTTAAATTCTAAGTAAATAGCGCCTGAAATCCTAATCACCAATCTTTATTACAAGTTCTCCTAAGAATTTTTATCTGCCTTAGATTTTTTAACACACTAAAGCCCATTCTATAATTACACTTCTATATTTAATATCTTACCATCAACTCAAGGCGATCAGCATCTTAGCTTTCTTTCTCCTTCCATTCTACCATTCTATTCTATTCTACGACTCAAATACTAAAACTCCATTATATATCTATTAACTAATCTGCATATTGTGGTTTCTTCTTGAGAGGATTGGATATGAAATTATTGCCATTCTGGCCCCAAAGATTCCCCAAGAGGATTAATAAGAAGAGCGTGATAAAGCCCCGTCACATAATTAGTTAAAGAACTTAGATTAAATGTTAAAGTTTTAACAAAAAGGGGATGAAACCTGTATAAAAATAGTTTATACAGAATATTTCACATGTCACAAAGGTTATCAAATCAATAATTTAGTTTGTATGTAAATGGAATGTTTTTATAAGCTTTTTCACACACACAAATAACAACTGCGATTAAAACATATTTAGAAGGTTTTCGACAGATTTAATTTTTTTACTACAGAATTAAGAACACATTCGGTGTTCCCTGCAAAAAAATGGATAAAATATGTAGGGAAGAAACTCACAGTTTCATGAATTAGCAACTGATACAATGCAAAAAATTTATTTTAAATAACTGGTAATTGTTTATACGAGGTAATTGAACATTTCGAATATTACCGGAAATTTTCCAAACTATCGGAACAAACGGTTAAGCGTGTAGCACAAATTGTGCAAACTACATCATTGCTACAGAATTAAATTATTATGTACTGAAACTTTAGCAGTAATGTTAATTTCAGTGCAATCTCTTCAGCTTTAAAAAATTGATTATTAACGTAACTGGGAAACTAATTGAATAGAAATATTGAATTATGGTTATTTTTCATGATTATGCACATTTTCAAGTATTCATGTGCGTATACAGACTGAAAAAATATCTAATATTTTTTTCAAAAATATAAACTAAACTTTTCCGATTCTACTGTTCAAATTAGATTTTGGCATTACTAAGCGGATAGCAAATTCTGGTACATTTTTAAATAATTATTAATTTCGCAAATAAACTTATGGTTACTTCACTTATTTTTGCCTCAATGAAAAATACTTTAGACAAAGTATTGCTCATATGTGGCACTTAAATAATACTTCATAATAATAAAAAGAAGCGAAAAGAAATTTATTTTATATTTCCTATATTATTTAAATGTAACTATTACAACAATTAAATAATAACAGAAATTATTTATAACTTTAAAATTAAAACCCCGTGTCTTTTAAATTATAAAAAAGGTTTTTTTAAAAGGAATCAAACCTCGTTCTTTAAAACACGTCTCACTGAATCTTTTTCTATATTGATTATAAATATAAAGCAAAAAAACTTATTAAACATGTTATTTTGTATAATAATCTTTTTCTCCCATAATCATAACTTTAATCAGCTGAATTGCTTACAACTTAATTACATAAGAATGGCACACACATATTACCTATTCAAAAATATATTACGCGCTCTCTTCAGAATTCTTGTTTGATATTTTCTTTAAAAGTAGTAGTACATTATCTAATCTCGGATAGTATTACACACATTTTCTTCGATACTGATTTTTCTGCTTCGCTCTTTTTTGAACTCTTGATACTTCAATCTCTAGATAAACAAATCACGATTAACAGGATTAAAATAAAGAGAATGACGATTTTATTAGGTCTGAAGTATGCAATTTTTTTTTCATGGGAAGGATAAATATCATGTACCTTGCTACTTCACATAATAAATAATAAATTAAGTCCAGAATTCTTGAGTCTTTTCAAGCTTTCGCTAAAAAAATAATCTCCAAAGGCATTAAAGTGTTGTAAATAAACTGGGGCATCATTCTGGAATTCTTCTCCGAATAAAAAATAAGCATATTTAGAATGTTCTCTCCATACACTCCAAATATACTCAACTTTTTTTTCTCACACAGTAAGTAAATTCCTCGGAATCTAAGATTTATGTAAAAAAATATACGATTTGATTAGTGAACACAAGTAATGCAAATTTCTTTTTAACGTCAATTCCTTCTTCATTTGAAAAACGTACGAGCGCCATCTATTGCAGGTAGCTGTAACTACGACAGAAATAACGCAGAATAATTTTAAAATTAAAAAATAAAATTTAATTAATGAATTAATATTTGAAAAAACTGTTTTAAAAGTCACCCACTACAAGTTTTAAAAAATTTATTTGAACTTGAATGAATGAATAGAAAG
>BMAV01016726.1:1744-18336 GCA_019973955.1 Trichonephila inaurata madagascariensis | reverse complement strand
AAGGGTTAATTTTTGTATATAATTTTATCTATAACAACCCCATGCAACACCATTGGGTCATTGGTAATTCTTAATGTTGTTCTTTATTTATAATTGTTAAAATTACTAAAGTACATTTTGCAGTACTGATACATTTATAAGTGTATTATATCTGAGTAAAAGTGTATTTTATTTTTTATTACGCCAGAATGTATTTTGCTTGTTTACTTTCAGTAAATTAATAATTTTTTTAAAAATAATCTTTTGTTTTCGACTTTTCAATATACTCACCCCCTCCCCGTCATAGAGCTATCCCGCCATCCCCCCCTAAGAGAGCGTGCCCCACAGTTTGAGAAGCGCTGATTTAGGGAATAGCTTTTACACAGAAGGTCGTTCACACTATATGGAAACAATTTTGATAGTTAATTTTTATCAGTTAGTACCGAATTTTTTGTAGAAATTTGCTTCTAGTTAATCGCCATGATTCTTGACAATAGCTCTTGCTCGAATTTTTCATACAAGTAAACTTTTTCTTTGTACTGTCATGCTAATTTTACTCCATTAATCTTAAACCGTTTTCCAAAGTCCATTCAGTGTTCTTGGATGCACTTTTTCTAAGGCTCATTTTAATAAACCGAAAGCACAAAAGTCCATTCCAAAAACGTAGGGTGATTTTACACATATTTCATCAAATGGGATACATATTATTCCTCTCTCTGATTCTTTCTTTGCTGAATAAGGGGCTGTTGACTTACACGTGTGACTAGAGGTTTTATCCATATGAAGTTCCACTTTATCAACGTCATTTCCATATAAAGTTGGAATTTCTTCTTCAAAAATTGGTTCTAAAATATTCTGCTGATAGAGTAGAGTGAATTAATTTTGGCTTTACTTGAGACTTTTTTGATTTTTAATTTGCCATTGTTAGAAAATCCTGCAACAATCATGAATCCGTTTGGGAACTTTGTTTTACACTAACGAAGCCATTTCGTATGGTCATTCCCGTCACTTGACCAATAGAAAATAAAATAATAATAAATAATAAATAAATTACTACAGTTACTTATATATACCCATATCTCATCGAATGTTACCCCAAATTTCCATTTTTCTGCAATTAGATGTTTATTACATATTTTTCTACAATATGCTTTTGTTTCAGCAATATGTTTTTTTTAAAAAAAAGAGATGAACTTTAGATTTAAACATTTGTTTTATCTTTAAATCCTTATTAATGGTTTTGATTACAGTTCCGGAAGACATTCCTAGTTTGGATGCAACGAAACTTTCAGTCGGCGGATTTTATTTTAGGATCAGAGACTTCAATTTCTTGATAATTGGCAGCGTTTGAACAATCTTATGATGAAGCTCCGTGGTCATGTTTTCATTTTTACTTACTGCTAGACGATTTTTTTTCTTTCACAAATTTAATCTCTCTCTCTCTGTATATATATATATATAAATGGATGTTTTGTATATGTAAAATCGCATCACTCCAACACCATTTAACCGATCACTACGAAAATTGGCATGCACAGTAAGACCCCACTTAACGCGCAGTATACGTTCCATCAAAGTTGAGTGTAACATGAAACAGCGTTAACCGAGGTTATCTTATCATGTAAATAATGGAGTTAGGGGAAGATGGGTAGAAAATTGGTCAGGTATTTTACCATTAAATTTTTTAATTACGTTTTTTATAACAATGAAACAAAAATTTATTTCTTACAAATATAGAAACATGATTAACTAATATACACATAAAAACAAATAAAACTCTAAGTCAGTATGTTTACATTTTAAATCATTCAGTTTCTTCAGTATTTCCAATTTTCTGCCTTTTTATCAAGAAAATAGATTGGCTTAAGGGCATATTGCGTTCAATTTCATCGTCAATCCATATAGAAAGTCGTTTTTCCATTTTCTTTATTGTATTATTTCTAGAACGGGTAATTCTAGTTGCAGAGCTTGTCGTAGTTGCAATTGCAAATGACAATATTTTTTCTTTATTCTTAAGAATTGTCCTTATTGTTGAAATTGCCAAATTCAATGCAGCACCAATCTGAGATTGACGTTCACCAGTATCTGATCTTCTAATCACTTGCATTCTAGTTTCTAGTGAAATGATTTTTCTTGTTGCTTTATTTTAGTGTTTTTTTTTATTATCAGTCATGATAAAAACTAAAAATCATAATATTATTTGTCACCATAGAAATTGTTATATTAATTTTATAAATTTATACTTACAATAACGTCAACAAATGTTTGAAACGATAAAAATATGTTCGTATAACACCGCAAGGAAAAAGAAACAGATAAACTGCTTTGGATATCGGAAAGCCTAACGCTGCGTGCAGTTTTGGGGAATCCCACAATTCAAATAAAAGAGCGTTCAACCGAACAGCACTTAACGAAACAGCGTTAAGCGGGGTCTTACTGTATATGTTCTTTTTACGGAGAAGGTTTTTGTGCAATTCTTTTTGTTGCAGCTCCCCACCAGGTGGTACTACAGTATATCAACTTCTTTGCCGTTCAGTCAATCGCCAAATTGCTAACGTGGTCGCCGAAAATGATGCTAACTTGGTTAAATCACCAACACTTCGCTATGTTTCCATTGAATTGCCATTATAATGTAAAGAATGGCGTTGCTTGCGAATATTACAATTTTAATGTAAAATAAATGCAACAGAAAGTAATATTAGCGTATTTAACATCCGTATATAAATTAATTACAATATTTTAGGCATTCATTACCCAAAATTTGTAACAATGTGTTACTTTAGCTGAGCAGACATCAGCTTAGAAAGGTGTTTTCAAAAATCGACCCACAAGTGATTTACGGGGTGTTATAAATAAAAAAAAATCCTTTTTATCACAGCTATTAGACCTTCAGACTTAAAATTTAACAAATATGTTTTTTGTTTTTGTTGTTCAGCTGAGATATACAAAAAGCATTTTTTTTTGTTTAATTTTTACTTTACGTAAAATTAACTCATTAAAAACTTCTTTATCCTTCAATCTGTATTGTTTAATTTTTCAATCCACCGGAATGGGTATACCACAGCTAGTATATTAGCTGAAATGCAGTAACCGAGATTTTTACACCGATTTTCAAGTTGTTGAGACGAATATTTCTCCTTGGAAAGCGTAATTACGTAACCTTCGGAGCCATATCTCCTTTCTAAGAGCTGTTTGTAAAACAAATATTTTATTTTACATTCCAATCAAAAGAAAATCTTAGCAGACGATTATTCTGAAGTTGCCAAAGTTTTATCTCAAAATGCAAACGAAAAGATGAATTACAAAATCGTTTCCATAAAGTGAACTGTGTGTGTGTAAGGGTTTATTGAAATATACATTTGTCAATTCTGCGCAAGACTTTTACATTATTCGTTTACTCCTAGGATGCACTTATCATGGTTTGAGAATCACTGAGAATTATACAATCACAATCACCGACAACAATTTCCTCTTTGAATAAGGATTAGAATATGGATTTCTCACTGAACTCGTAAGTTCTCGCAAGATTCTAATTTTCCGCCGCCATTTTACTCTTAGACATCGAAAAGAACATCTAGAATCTCAAAGTCAACAGTGACCTTTTGACCTTAAACAAAGGCTCTTTGTGTCTTGACTGAGTAATGGGAAATGATCCTACTGAATTGTTCAGCAAACTCCAGACGGTGATTATGCCACTTACGGAGGCCGATCACATTTCATTTGAGTTTCCCTCGTTTTGGATCTAACGGAGATCCCGGAAAAACGAAAAATCAATACAGTGGAGCGAGAGATAAGATATTTCACTTAGAGTAGGAATAGAGAACATATCTTGAAATCGGAAAAACCTCATTAAAATAATACATTATAAAACCACACATATCTATCTCTACTTTAATAAAATAACATTTAAATTTCTAAACATAGATAATAATGATTTATATGGAAACTATTCCTTTTTTTTAAGACTTCAGTAACCACTTGTTTAATATGCGTATTATTACATCACTGTATATCTAAATTGAGTATACTTGCCGAAGTATTTGATCCGGGAGAAGATTACAGTTAAATAATATTTATAGTCGTTTTTTTTTCTTTCCTTTTTATGGAGACGATTGTTTTTTCTATATCTTTATCTTACACTACATTTTAATTAAATTTATGGGCAGACAATTATTGTAATTCTCAAGCTCATTTGACATAAATTTTTTAACTTTATGCTGTTAAATTTGGCTGCATGCTTTGTAATTCTACGATTGTTAAAAGAGTGAAATATACACACTGTAGGTTTTTGATAATATATATGTATGAGGGGTTGGGTTTATATCTCTCTCTACAAATAAAGAAAAGTTTTTCATGATGATGTAATTTAATTTAATACTTACTATCGCAACAATATGTTCCACCGTTCAAGATAACTTGCCAAGTTGGCAACTCTAATTTTGCATGTGTCATACGTGCTGAATTGGCGACCATTTGCTTCGTTTCAAATAATGGTGCCAATACAGTTGCGAGAGTACATTATTGTAAGCTCTCGCAGAAAAGTATCGCAACGATTGCCTGGACTGAAAGCGTTGCGGGAGAAGAAAGGCGGTGTTTCATCTGAAGACTTATTTACAATCAACGGAACTAAACACTCAACTTTCCAAGAAGCTGCAAGATCTGCAGGTTTATCAAAATCTGAAGAATTTATGAATGAAATGTTGGACGATACTTCAGTGAGGAATTCAATTCAAGAGGAGCGCCAGGAACGAATTTTGCGAAAAAAGAACAAATAAATAGGACTACATAATATATGTTGTAAGGGCGCCCCCCTTGGATGCCCTTCTCCTTGATTATCAGCGTGAGCTAGAGGTGTATAAATAAATGAAGAACTAGAAGTTGACATGATCTTAATATGACTTTATTAAGATCTTAAACTTAAACCTTTAACAGGTTAGATAATAGTAATATATGGGAGAGAATCTGCGGTGGATAAACACACACTATATATAATACCGAAGTAGCGTAACTCGGACCACTATGAATAACTAACTCGCCTAAACTGATTTACACTGCTACCACAGATCCGAATATTAAATAGTCACTCATACCTTAATGTCAAATGAAGTAGTGATCAATCTGATTCTAGTTGAAGTTGCGGTTCACTGGAGTGCAATGGTATGCACCCTGACCTAAGGGCTCTCTGACACGGGTAACTTCTGTTGGCTGTCACAGCCTTTCAAAAACTCTTCACACTTGAATCACGAACTATCATAACATTCCCCAAATTACCACACCACTTACTCTAACTTCTGATATTTAAAAGCTTCCTAATTTGCCTCTTTCCTTCACGCTTCACTTCTTGAGTATGGTTGGAAAAGAGTTGTCATTAATTCTGCCCCCAAAGAACCCAAAGGACATGTTAATGAAAAGACGCTTGAGCCCGTCACAATGTAAATTACAGCTTTACAATTTGAGTAATGAGTATGAACAGTTGTTTAATTTGTACACAATGAGGTTTTGTCCCCCTCTCCCCAGTATATACGAAAATAAAATAAAGTGAACGCAGTTAGCTAAGAGTGTTCATTATTTTGCCGTCATTAATGACAAGTAAGAAATATAATCGTGAATAAAAAGTCGTTAAAACTTATTTATAAATTTTTAAAAACTTAGAGAGTTTGGGAAGTATCTTAAATTTAGCTTGCGTCAAAGTTGAACCTCAAAAGAAGTTTCGAATATGTGACTGATGTACTGATATAACTTCGTACTACGTTGAAAATTCTAAAACCAATAACAAGTCAGCAAAAATAAAAAGTTTTTGTAATAATGGAGTGGATTTTGGTATGCATTCGTACATCTCGCAATGCATTTTGTGAAACATAAAGATTTTAATGTCTAAGTAAGAATGATATAAAAGAAACTATTGTCGACACCCCTCTGCAATATACAAAGAACCGTATTCTATTAAAGAACGAATAATTATATATTATATATATATATAACAAGTTATTAACCTTTTACTTTGCATTTTATGCAACAAAGATAAACAGGGATTCAAAACACTTGAAATACTTAAAATGATTTATAAACCAATAATAGTAAACACGGTGAGTAGTATTCATTGAAGAAATGTGCATGCATTTTATTATTTCTTTAAAAAACGAATCAAAAGTATGTATTAAATTTAATATCATGGGCGTAGCTAACGCCTTATCAGCCGTGTCAGGGATACAGGGCCTCCAAGCTACAGGGGACCGAACATAGTGAGAAGAAAATTATAAATATATTAAGGTGTCCTAAAAAAGGTGCTCACGAAATTTTGATACAAGGCTAGCTACGCCAGTGTTTAATATGTGAATTTATATTTTTAATTACTCCAAGGAATGAGTGTAAAGAAGAATATGGTTGTTTTATTTCTTAGGTAATGCTGAGTATTACATTTAAATCAGGTATACGAGTCATTCATCCTATGTATATATGGAACTTCTAAATGTATAAAAAAAAATTCAATAATTTTTTAAGTTTTTTGCGAGAATTAAACATCTTATAGAAATAATATCAGGCATCAAATATAAAACTGTTTTCCACTTGTTTATTTTTTTGTATTTAAATAGTTCCTAGTGTTTTGTATTTTAATAGTTCGTTAAAACATTGATTTCCTTTAAATGTCTTTGTTCTTCTGGCGAAATACAGGATTATTCATGATTCTCTTCAAGGTTTCGAAGTACTCTATTGAAAACACTAAGATGGCCACAACAAAAAAGAACATTCGAAAGGATTCGGAAACAATCCAAGTTTTATTTATATACATAACATAGTTTTTCTTACTTTAATTTTAAAAAGGGCAAGCTAAGAACTCAATGCTACTCCCCAAGTGTTATGATAGGAGATTTAGATCTCTTGCAGAGATCGGGCGCTCCATCAACCTGTCAACATCACTTTACATGTGTTCTATATGTGAATCATTAGCCACACGGCAAACATCAGTGAGATAGTCCAGTTCCTGCAACACTCTACTCAACATGGTACTATCAACGTTATTGACAGCACGTGTTATCCTTTCATGAAAGTTTTTCACGGCAAAGATGGTACAAAATATTGGTCTTATGTAAAAGATAAACGCGTTGTCAATAACATTGCTCGAATCAAGTTGAGTGGATTGGGACAGTAACTGGACTTTTACGTTGATGTATGGCGTTTGTCCAAGGTTCTGCCCATAGAACATATGTGAAATATGTTCCGTAAAATCCAACTTATAAAGCGCACTTTTAACACATAAAGTAAAATCGAAATTTAGGGGGGCGCGTTATACGCCGGTAATAAAAATGAGATACTTAATAGAGTATAGTTTTAAAAAACTAAAAACACCCTTTTAAGGTTAATTGAACTAAAAAGCAAAAATAATTCTTAATATAAGAATAAAATGATTTACGAGAAAATTAATGTCATTGGGATAAAAGCTTGGGGTTCTCTTTATCAATTGTTATAATTTCTTACTAGTTCTATTCCGAAATGCTGAATTAGTGTAAAAATTTAGTAGAAGCACCCCACGCTTTTATCACAATGACATTAATTTTTTTTCTTAAATCATTTTATTCTTATATTAATGGTTCTTATATAATTGGATGGTAGAAATTGAGTTTCAACCTCTTTCAAAAGGAAAAATGTAACCATTCATTCTGGCTACTTGCATCAATGACATCCTACTCCGCAGTTTATCTCCAGTATATGTGTGATTCAATCTATCCTAAAATTCAAAGATATAGGTAATAACATCAAGACGAGTTCACTATGACGCAGGTATGAAAAGGGAGGTAGTTTTACATGCAGAAAAAAATGGAAACAGAGTAGCTACTACTGCAAATTTGACAGGGATGAAACAAATACACGTCGATGGCGTAAACAAAATAATATATGCTTTTAAATGTTCATCACTCTTTTTAGTAACTTTTTTACATTCTTCTATAATACATTTTTAGAAAAATAATGTTGCATAACAAATGCATTGGATAGCATGGAATACGACACGGTGTGGGAAAATGGCGACTCCGGCACCAATTCCGACGTCAGCTGTGATTAACGGGAGTGACGAACCATTTTCGAAACATGATACTGATGGTTAGAGTAGTTATAGGTTCATATATGTATTTGAAAGTTTTCAATAATTGTCAAATAAATTAATTATTAACTTTTTCTTATTGTTTCTCATTTTTTTAAAAAATTTCTTAAGTATCGGATATTTACGAACTCTTTACAATTTTTTATTATTTCTTTTTTCTCAAAAACGAATAGAGAATTAAGAATGCGGCTTAGAAATGATAGTAACATTCTTTCAGAAAAACATTTCGAGAATTCGGTTTGAAGCTTAGAATCGAGGGCGGCTTAGATTCGAGTAAATGCGGTAAATAAAAATTATGTATGCCTTCATGATTCATGTTATAGAACCAAACACCAAATAAGAATTAGTTCAACTTGAAATCAATATAATACTGCAATGTGTTTATATATGCTTCAATCCTCAAATCAATGATTATTCGATTAAAAAGAAAATCCCTTTGCTGAAACTCAGCACCTACATATTTGTCAATGTTCTCTTTCTCTATACGGAGATAACTACTGGTAAATTTTGTTATCTCCACTTCTGCTAGAAACGTTAGCCTTGACCTAATTAAATCTCCTACATAATGCATTTATTATAACACTAAACAAACACCTACGCTCAGTCTTTCGAGACATTTAAGGCACAGTAAATATCCCTTGTTCGCTAACGTCAATTCAATAATATTATTGATAGAACTATGTCCTTCCCACTCGAGCGTCAAGAAAGCGCCGTTGAAGACAATAGTGTGCCCCCAATTTTGTTCGAATTGCGCTTAAGAATTTATAATTGACTCGCCATTTCGAGCTAATTTAAATATTTAATTGAGGCTATAAGCATCCAGGCTATTTGCTTGGAATAAGATAGTTGATGGTTTAAATATAATTAAGAAGTGTAAGTATAATCCAGTGCTTCGCATATTGTTTTAATCAAAGTTTTTAAATGGATTATCACTCTGCTTTGAAATGCGCTATTTGAAATAGCAAATAAGTAATCTTTGTTCCTTTTTAGGTGGTTTCCGAAATAAATAAAGTTGTAAAAGACAATAGTATAGAAGAAGAGAAGAGCATATAAAAAACTATATTCTATTTTTTTAAATATAAATATAGAAGAGAGTCGGGTATTATGGAATACCATTTATACATTTCTAAAAATATCTTTACTGGTTTTTGATTTTAAAAAAAAAATCTCCAAAATCAATTATGGATGTGTACTAGAAACGATTGTAATGAATAACATCTGTCAAAAAAATAATATTTATTTTCTTGTTATAAGAAAATTATTTTTACAAAAAAATGATAAATGCATATTATGGAATAGTTGGGTAATATAGAATAGGTGATTTAAATCATTGGAAAACTAATTAAGATTTCATAAAATGCAGTTATTTTAACTTTGAAAGTCTTAAGGATATGGGAAAGTCAATTCTGTTTCGAATTTATTCACAAAATTCACGGTACAGTACAGTCAAGGTGAGCCCTAAAAAAACAGCTGAAGCATTGAATCCAAATTTTCTCACCTTGATCATCGGAGAATTTTCCTTTATGTACATATTCAGCGTCTTTGTTTTCGTTTGCATAAAATCTTTGCATAAAGTCTATTACAAATGATACATCAGAAAGGAATATGTTGGATTTTATGGAATATCTTGTATTCCATAATACCCAACTCGCCATCTTGGAGAATGAACTTTTAAACTGAAGGACAAAACATTGCCAGTTAAAAAGCGACCACAGTATTACAAACTACAATTCTTTTAGTGTACATTCATGTTCAAGTTATATGATCACTATTAAGTTAAAATTTTTGAGAACTTATCTCTGCAAGAATTTTTGGAAGTCGCAAAACAGACTGTTTTATAGAGAGTGGTATGGCAACAACAAGTGGTCAGCTCTCACTGTTGCATCATGAGAGTCTTTCTTTAGTAGTTCAAAGTTTTCACACGAATTAGTGGCTACAAACAAAGCCAAAACCTCGATATTCTATATTTGCTGACAATTCCATAATACCAGATTCTTATCTTCTATCCATTTAAATTGTGAGCTCTCAGCTAAGAATATAGTTTTAGAATGCATGTTTTGTTTTTTGAACTTATATGCATATTAGAGAGAGAGAGGAAAAGGAAAAAACTTATGTATTGAATTTTTATCTTATATACTGAAATAAAAGTAAGTGCAGTAGAATGTCGTTTATTCGAACGTTAATTATCCGGAGCGTCAAATATCCGAACCAGTTTTTCAGACATCTTGCAGCAAAAAACGTAGGTATACAATGGTACAGCGAAAAATAAGGGATTATTTCCCACAATAAAGGTAAAATTGCGACATTTTGCACCTACTTTACTTTTCTTCAAGCACGTTTCCCACATGTGATGATTTTCAATATTCGTGTCGTGTCCGGTTTCATATGCTGCATAGATCGCATTCGGTTATCGGTTATCCTAACAATCGCGTATCCGAACGGTGTCCGGTCCCAATTGATTCGGATAAACGATGTTCTACTGTACGCTTCAAGTGTGGTAAATGAAATTTCAACCGATTTGTGCTATGACGAGTTGCATCAAATGAAAATTATTCAGCCAATAAAAGCTTTTATTTTTATTGAGTAGAATGGGCGTTCCCATTTTTTTCCCCATGGATGCAGTCACAAATCAAATAAAGGCCATATATTTTTAGCTGCAATTAATAATGACTCAAAACTCACGGGGAAAAAACTTTAAGGAGTGTTAGAATACATTTCAGAAATGTGGGAACAAGCAAACATTGCATTAAGGTGGAATATAACAATAATATACATGAAATAATAATACACATGGGTAAAGTAAGACCCCACTTAACGTGGGGTATACGTTCCCTCAAAGCAGAGCTTAATATGAAACAGCGTTAAACGAGGTTACCTCATCATTTAAATAATGGGGTTAGGGTAAGATGGATAGAAAATTGTTTTACCATTAAATGTATTAATTATTTGTTTTATAAAAATAAAACAAAAATGTATTTCCTTCAAATATAGAAACATAACAAATGAATGTACATATAAAAATAAATAAAATTCTAAGTCAGTATGTTTACATTTCTGATCATACAATATTTTCAGTATTTCCAATTTTCTGACTTTTTTATCAAGAAGGTATTTAATGTAATTTGCGTTTTCCTTTTGCGCTCTGTAAGAAGTTGTTGGTAAGTGGATAAGGCATCCAAAACGCCCCGTCTTTCCTCTGGACTCCTTGCAAAATTTGCTCCTGCTTTTTTTTTTCTTGTTGCTTTATTTTCGTGTTTTTTACTATTACCCATGATAAAAACTAAAAATCATAATATTTGTCACTATAGCAATCGTTATATTATATAACTTTATACTGAAAATAACGCTAACAAATGTTTGAAACGATAAAAATACGTTCGTATAACACCTCTGGAAAGAAGAAACATAGATAAACTGCTTCGGATATCGGGAGGCCTACCGCTGTGTGTAATTTCGGAAAATACCACAATTCAAATAAATGAGCTTTAAACCGAAACAGCGTTAAGCGGGGTCTTACTCTATAACAACAATAATATACATGGGTATAATATACATGAAATGTTGCAAAAGGTAGTTGCTAACAATATTGTAAAAAAGTGTATCTGCTTACTCACACACAGTAATATTTATAACAATTACTCAAAATTTCAACCATTAGTATCACGGCACTTAACAATACCGAAGGAGTAATTGTTGTACAGTTTTAAAGATGATAAATTATTTTTCGCACGTCTGTGCAATTTCAACGATTATTTGAATGGTATGGTAATTACTAATGTAAATTAGATTTTTGTAAGCTAGGGTCTTCAAATATTCCCAAAAGAATCTTTGGTCAAAACTATGTTGCATAACTGTATGCAAATTTTAACGGTTTGAAAACAGTTTATCTTTTCTTTTTCTTTTCTTCCGTTTCTTGTGTTTGCCAGACAAAATACCAACTTTGGACTTTTCAGTGTGCAAAAAAGAGATTTATCACTATGTTTACGTTATTGGAAAAAAATTGTAAAAAGGTTTTCCTTTAACAACTATGGGTTATTAATTGCTTTTTCTGATTTCCAAGTTGGTGTATTTTCAAGTCGTAAAAAATTGATAAATTTCATGTCATATGATTTTGCGGCATGTTAAAGAGTACCTGTTTGGCTGAAGGCTCTCAACAAAATTAAATCTCTGGTTCAATTTCGCACCCTCATTTGCTTATCTCTGGGGAGAAAACTGTGTGTCACAATTACATTGCAACAGTTGGTATCCACCTATATTGTGCCACAATAAGAAACAATACCATCTCCCGGGGAATGTACTAGGTCTGCAAAGGTAATTATCATTCCACAGTCCCATTTGAAAGAAAACACAAGTAACATAAAAAAAAGTCAATTCCTACTTGGGTCAACAAAGAAAAATTTTACTTTAGTTACTTTTTATTAAATAATTACAATTAATATAAATATGTATATACATATGTCAGAATCACAATATTAAGTGGCAAAATCGAAAGCGATTTTCCATTTTCCTTTCTACATATGAAGTTGAACTATATTTTTTGTTTGTTACTAGTAATTCATTCCTAAATAAATTACTCAGAAATTAGATCATTCCGGGTAGGATTCGAACCAACGACCTTTGGATTAGAAGCCCAAATCTATTGTGGTATAGGGACACAACGAGCGATTTTCTTTTTATATATGGTGTTGAACTATTATTTTTGTGTGTTGTTATTTATTCATTAATTATATTTAATTGATTAATTAGAGTATTTGAAAAAACTGTATTAACATCAAGTGTCATCCACCACAAGTTTAAAAAAATGTATGTGAACGTGAGTGGATGAATAAAAAGTATTTTATTAACGATTGAAAATTTGAACAAGATATACATATATATAGGGAGAGAGTGTAAATTAATAGTAAGAATTGAGAAAAACGATCCCCAGTTATTGGTAAAAATATTTATATTTCGTTTAAATTAGTTTTTGACGGGTAGTTTTCTAGATATAATTTTACGAGCGCTAATCATTAAATAATTTTGAACACTTAAAACTCTTATATTGAGGGAGAATTCTTTGTGTTATTTTTTCGTACAGTACCACATAAAGTGAATTGCACAAATAAACATTTTCTGTGTTAAAAATATGTTGCTTAAGTTTTGTACAAGATATATATATAAATAAATATACATAGGGAGAGTGTGAACTAATAGTGGGAATTTAATGTCCTGTTCTTTTTAAATAAAGCGGCAGAGGCTATAAGAATGCGTTTGAATACAATCAGAAGCTTAATTTCTAGAACTAAGATATAAAAAAAAAGTAGATAACATAAGACATCATGAAATGCACATTAAAGTGTTGGGAAACAGCTAGTATATATATACAGATAAAAAATTTATTATTTAGTACTTTAAGGATGAAACGGTTTCTAAATGCGTTATTCGACTGTATTTTTATTGAAGAGTTTTTATTAAAAATACCATTAGATATAATGCTGCAACTTATGGTTTGATTGTTTTATTTCGAAGAAAATACGTTAATACAAACTATACTAATTTTGCTTCGAAACTGAAATTTTTCTATTTAATATTTCAAATATCAATTTTTATCCATAAATATATGAGGATTTTTGTTGCAGAAATTTCAATGATTTACTTTGTCTTCTAAACTTCATGATATTTAGGATTCATTAACTTTATGACGATTAAATTAGCTATTTCCATTGATACTAATTAAAATATAACTCTGAGAATTCCTTGCTACAAACTATTCGAAAAGAAAAATTAGCTGAGACACTTTTAACAACCAATCTGCTGCTCACGGCGAAAGATTGCTCATTCTTGAGAAAAACAGCTTACAAAATTTATAAAGAAGCAGATCAGGTAGATATTCTGGAAGTGTCCTCAAAACTTTATATTTCATACCACTGTAAACTGTCATGTATTGGGATATGGAGCGGGAAAATTAAAAATAACAATTATAAATCAATGCTGTTTTGACTTTTCGAACTGATCCAATCTTCTTAACTTTTCTAAAGTGCTACTCCTCAACATAACTGTCAAACGTTTTGAAATAATGAGATAGGTTATTATTTTTGCCAAATTACAGATCTCTCAATTATCTCTGTTTTTGAACTGTTTTAAGGTATCCGACTAAGTTCGGAACCGTGATTTTGCAAAAGCGTGTAAGGGGATATTATTTATGATATTTAGTATCACTTAGATTAGAAAACGTATATAAAATTGTTTTAAGAATATTGTTACAATAAAAAATTATTTAATTACAATATTTTGACAAAAAATGAACATAGGATGACAAATTTTCAAAACATTCTCCTCGTATGAAAAATGCTTCTATTATAATAATATTTTGCCTGTATATAGCTCAGATCTCTCTGAACAGAGGCTGAGGTAGAATATTTTTGAAATATATAACTTAGAAGTTTATTTATCCATATTTTACTACAACAGAGGAGAGAAATTTTAAGAAAAAAATCGCCGATAATTATTTCAATTGGTGGTAACTCTGAAAATAATGTGACTTTTTCAAAAAAAAAATAGTTCAGACTCTCTGGAGAAGTCATTACTTTATATAAGCATACACACACACACACACAAAATATTATTGTTATATTATTATTATAGAAGTAGTTTTTATAAAAAAAAAGTAGAACGTTTTGAAAAATTTAAAAGTTATTCTAAGTAAATTTTTTTCCAAAATATTGTATTTAAATAGTTTTTTTTTTCGTCATAGTATCCTTAAAACACTTTTATGCATGTATTCTAATCTAAGTGACACTAAAAGTCATGAAAATTATCCATTTATGCGCTTTTTTAAAATCACGGGTCCGAACGTAGTCGGATACCTCTTAAGGACAGATATACCAACTCATTTAAAAGGGTTTTTTGAGATAACTCATTACTGTTCCAGATAGATTTTGCTCGCATGAAATATTAATAGTATAATAAGAAATATAATAACAATAGTTTTAGTTTAAAAATATAGTAATACCCCGAACTTAATTGATAGGAGGGACTGAGTGATAACCATGTAAGTCAGATATAATTTCGTACATAAATAAATACATAAAAATTATTATGAGTTTCAACCGGAGAAGAAAGAAAATAATAATCTTGAACAAAAACAAATGTTTAATAAAACCTTGCATAACCCAAATACAAAATCGCAAACCAAAGTTATATCGATTTAAAAGGTTTCATAAAATCAAGCAAGCAGTCTGCAGACTCATAGAGATTTTTAATATCACTAAATTTCTCCTTGTAGCATACTAATTATTTTTGTATTCCTGGTTTTGTTGAAAAACACGCTCTTTGTTGGAGTATGTATTTTCTAAAGTTGATAAATCTTTTCTCAATAAAACGGAAGCCTTTCGTGAAATTTCCAATCGTTATTCGATCTTCTGATTGAACTGGGTCTACAGTCTCTTGCTCTGTAATGTCTAGCTCTTGCCCAAGCATTTCTAAGAGCTCATCAATTTTCAACACCTGAACGTCATCACTGTCTACTTCTAAATTTATTTGCCTTTCAAGATCAACAACTTCTTCAATCAAATTACCAGTTTCATCTGATGAAAAAAAAATGGATAAACGAGATTTAAAAATCTCGTAACTCTGAATTTGCGTGAGTCGGGGTATTACTGTATAGAATTAATATAAAATACATGTTTAAGTTGTTTTGATATACAGGGTATCCCAAAAATGGTTCCCAAATTCTACATAGCCAAACTCTTCGTTTACAGTACGTAAAAAAATGTCCAAAGAACCGTACCTGTATGGTAAATGATAATGAATGAAGAAGCAGCACAGTTCATGACAGGACTCCAGCGTATTTCTGTGCTCCTGTGCATGATTGGCTTTATATGATGTACACACTCCACTGGTTTGGACGTGGGAGTCCGATTCTATGGCCACAATGACTGTCAGATCTTCCACCATTTGAATTTTTTTCTAGGGTTTCTTCTTAAGGAGTTGGTGCATGGAGACGTAGTGACGACACAAACGGACTTAGTTGCTCGTCCGCATGCTGCTTGTACTTCGGTGGACGACTAGCTGGATTGACGTATGCCAGGGGTGGCCAACGAAGAGTGCCACTATCTGAAAGAAAAAAATCACGTGTGTCACTTCCAACTTTTCCAACAAACAAAAGGATATGAAAAGGTAAGAAATGTTACTTATTGACTTATTATACAGTTTTTATGCAACTAGCACATTTTTTGCGCCAGTCTAATTAGTGGAAATTTAAAAATAAGATAGTAAATAAGACTAAAGTAATGTGATATGGTCGATCATTGTCGACCATATCTTTGTGAGTCAGCGTGAGAGGTGTGGGGTTCTCGAAATGAAGAGACATTTTAGAATTCTTAATATGACTTTATTAAGAGCTTAACTTAAATTTCTTATATATTGAACAAACTTATATTAAGTGAGAATAAACCAAAACACGTAGCCGTAACTAAATGGAATCGCGCAATTTGGTTCACTTATCTAAATAATTATATTATCCGCTTACTCTCAA
>BMAV01016725.1:150227-184096 GCA_019973955.1 Trichonephila inaurata madagascariensis | reverse complement strand
TGTGTGTGTGTGTGTGTGTGTGTGAATAGTTCCCCATTTTTTTTATCAATTTTAATGTATGGCGTATGAAAGGGTTCAAGTAGGCTGGATAAACACATTTTTGAAGGTAGATGCTAAATATAAGCTTTTAATTTCAAAAATACATATTTATATAGAACATAAAATATGCTTTCACTAAATATAAAAACTACAGTGATGGCACTAAATCCCACTTGAAAACAAAAGTTTTCCTTTATCTATTCAAAAGCTCTTATCGGAATCAAAACCTATCAAACTTCTAGAATGTTCTGAATATCACATGATCGTGTCTTTGTAAGCCAGTGGGCAGGTCCACGGTATGATGTATTATTACTCAAACTCAATATAAAAATTGAACGGAGTGAAAAATTTTGATTATTAAGATTTCAAGTAATTCCTTATTCCTAATAAGAGATTAAATGAAATAAACAAGGATAACGTGTATTCTTGTTGGTTTTAAGATCAAAATGAATTTAAAAAAATACCTCTCAACTGGTTGTTTAACGTTGCACTTAAAAGTTTCTCCCGGGCTATTGGCTGAATACTTCATGATCTTGAATCCCGGTCAAAATTCGATGAAGACACTATAATAATCTACTCTCCAGTTATCCACACCACACCAACCAAAGAGCCTTGTATTTCGACGTATTTAATATGTCTCAGTCCTCCTATGCGTTGGGTATTCATTCCCCCCTCCCCCGAAACCCATGAATCGACAGAAATAAACTCGGACATCAGTTCATAACTATGACAACTCATCTGTCATAGCCCCAAGATCTCACAAGAAACCTGAAATGAAAAGTCCTCATAAAGGAATTAATAGTACCACTTAAGAAAAATAAGACTGCGATGAGATTTAGATGAAGTCACTGCAAATTAAATATTAACAAAATGTTAAGTATAAAGATATTTCCCATGAGCTACCTGTTCTCGGAGTACGCACGAACATTTCCAACATAAGCACTAATGATACAACATTTTGCTTTTATCATTACAGAAAATTATAGTCCTAATGACAGACCAAGTACACGAGTCCAAAAATTGATTATTCTGTAAGTGCTGTTGCATAGGTTTGAGGTAAAGTTATATTTTGATTCTTTTTTTTTCTGAAATAGTGTGTTACACATTTAATTACACTTTCCATTACCATTGAGTCACACGAAATTATCAACGCATAATCAATAATCTCATTCTAACAAATACACCAATTTACTAAAAAAGAAACATGTAATTCATTTAATAACACTTTTATACACTAACCGAAATTATTTCGCTATTTATCTTAAACACACGCAAGTTATTCTACGTACAAGTCACCAAAGAAACCCTTCACTTCGAGAACCATTTATTGTTGATGGTAATGTAAAACCTTTAATCCTTCATTTACGACCCATGAATATGCACCATTCTCCTAGATTAATTGCACGCATTTCAGTCCCAGCGGAGCAAAAAATGACTCACTTGTAACTGGATGGGACAGTTTAGTCCCGCTGGGACACAAAAAGTGGCTTTATGATTGATGATTATTGCGAGTTTCGCAGCAGTGAAAGGGAGGAGAACCTTATAAAAACGTCATTGTAGGCAGTGATTTTTGGCTGTCGATGATTGATGAGAACCAACGAAAGAAGCTTGACAAAAAATATGGTTAATGTTTGCAAAAGATATTGAAGTCGTCTACAACTGTGACTGTAAAATCTACAATTGTTCTCAGCAATGTGAGGAAAATTTTAAGTCCAGAGAGATATATTTTATCATTGTGAAATAAAACCAGGATCATATAATTTCGTGTGGATAATTTTGGAAACATCTTTTAGCTTTCTATGCGTATCTTATTATTGCGTTCCTAAGAACGCACTTCTCGTTCAGGCACTTCTCGCGCAGGGTATGTCATACCCACCATCTAAATTTTTTCAACGCTCCTTCTAAATTTATTTTTGGAGAAAGGATAGTTTTTCGTGTGGCTGATTTTAAGGTCATATTCTCTTTGTGGGGCTTTAACTTACAGGTGAACTCTATTTATATATTTTGTGATACAGCCTCTTCGGGTATGTCATACCCTGCACGTGAATCGCCGTTACAGTTCTGAATGCATGATCCCACTTTAAATCTTTTTTCTGCTACGGCGCATTATTGTAATTATGATGAAGAAATATGATAATTAAGTATAAGTTCATAGTTACAGTATTTAATAAACATAGTACAAAAGTATTTTCGGATGAATAAAATCTCTTTGCAGTGATGATGAGGAAGAATCAAATGATGAAGAGTATAGTAGCAAGTATGATTTCTCTACTGAAATCAATCCATAACATTTAAATGAGGGAGCATAATATAAATAAACTGAGGGAACTGAAAAAACACACAAATAAAACATTATTTAATGTAAAAATGGAATATTAAGATTAAGTTTTGTTTATTCAGTAATTAAAAAATATAATAAGAATGTATTATCATTGTTTAGTTTATAAATGAAATACAAAAGCAAAACTATCTTAACGTTTATTTGATAAGTTCATATTTATAAGGAATCTTATGATTTTGAATAAAAAGTATAATTTTTGAATTTCTCAAGATGACCCAAGATAAAAATACTTTTTTTTCATGAGGAAAATTGAAGAACTATCTGTTTTTAGATAAAAATAATAATATGTTACTCTCACCCATTTACAGCCGAATTAATATTTAATAATACCTAAAACACAAGTTTGAAATATTAATTAAATAGAAAACACTTGTTCAAAAATAAAACTATTTAATGTAAACAACAAGGGGGGAGGGGAGTAAAAACTTTAAATGGTGCATTTGTCTTCCTCTTATTTTAAGTTTTACAGTTTGTTCTTTATTTGATACTGTTCAATTAACCCCTACCGTATAGTAGGAATATGACCCGTTAAATCTCCCTGAATTCTTCACGCGAAGCAAATGTGTGTGTGTGTGTGTTTCTTTTTTGTCAATTGATCGTGGTTTATGTTAACAAGAAACTTCATCAATAACCCACGTATTACTTCGGAGACATTAACAAAAATAACCATTCATATATTAAATCCATGCATTCACTTTCAAAATATTCAATTCATTTCAATTTTTTTTAATGACAATACATAAATATATTTCAAGTAAACTAAATATTCTCTCTTACACAGCAGTTTTCTTGAAAACACTAGAGGGAAGAATTATTAGCGAGTGTGAATGAATATTAACGTCATAATGTTCAGCTATATATACTCAAGGACTTTTAGTGATGGACCTCGTATTTTGTAACTATTTTCAAATGACGAGGAAGACACCTGAGCTGTGGTAGCCCCTTTCCTAACTTCCACACTACATCAACGGGAGGACGTTTAAGTCTCAATATATTTAACATATATCGGCTCCCTCCCCACACCGGGGCTTCAGTAGAACCAGGTTCGAACTCATGACACGAAGGCCACGAATCCGTTACCTTGACTACTAGGCTACCAAGAGGAAAGAAATTATTACTCTAAATTGTAATCTTTCCTAAATCAAAACATCCAAAAATTATGGATTTAGTTATTGAAGAATTTAGTTTTGAAATCACCGATTCAGGTTTAGAATTGTATTTAGCATTATTAAATTCAGTACCAGCTTTCTTATCTTGTTCTTCCTTGTTTTATTCCATTGAAATTTTTAATTGTAAGACTGTTCTCTACATTTTAAAACTATCAATAAGTATATTTTGATCAAAATTTTTTGTATCAGATGTCACCATATTTTCATATATACTGTAGTTTAATGAGTGTGTCCTGGGGTACAATTCAGTAAACTAATGTAACAATTCAACAAAAGTAACAAACTTATTCTAAATAACCTGTTACTTATTTAAGACACCAAGGAAAGAACTTAGCAAAGAACTTAAACGTTACGCATTAACAGGAAAAACAAATATCTCCTATGTTAGGGATGCCCAACACATCAGGTTTTTAAAGATTTTTTCATTTTGAAATTTATTTGAGAGGAAATTTATATATATATATATATAAATCTACAATGTATTTGCCTGTTACCTGTTCTTGTTTTAAAATAAATTCTTTTTGATAATAGAAATGCCCTTTAGATTAAAATAGATCTATATTTTATCAAACAGTTACATTGGATTTTTCTATAATAAATTACTTTTTTAATAAATTCCGAATTGCATTATGCATATCCTTTACTACGGATGATACATGATTCTCTGTGTGTGCGACTTTTATTTCTCCTCCTCCTTTTCTGTTTGGAGTGCCCAAAAAGCAAGAGGCAGTCAGAGATGTTTTTTTTTTTAAAGTTTAAAAAAATATCCAGGACGGTTAAGATTAAGGACAACGTATATATATACTTAATCGTTTGTGAATGACAGCACTATCAAATTTCAACAGTGAGTAACGAAAGATCAATTCAAAAGGAACACCTTAATTTTCAAGAAAATGGCAACTATAATATTTTAAACATTATTTGATCATTGCATTATTATATTATAAAAACATTATTATATTATCTATGTCTGTATACATAAAAAATACAATGAAAGCAATAATAATAATTCATTCTGTTTTAAATTTTTACTCAATAAATATTTTTTTGTTCCCAATTCTGATATAAAGTTACATATTTTTATGTGCGGCTCACGAGATTGTAATGTTTTTTCGAAGTGGCCCGTAAGGTCATTTGGGTTGGACACCCCTGTTCTATGTTATCAATTTTTTTCTACCTTGAGCCCATGTTGTTTTTTCGTTAAATTTTTCAAATCTCTTATCTTCAAATAATATTTTCCTTCTATATTAAAGATAACATTCCCTACAAATTGCTCTAATTTCCAAAGGCTTAACTTGTTCAAATGATCTTTTGAGTACTTAAGGCACAAAGAGTGATTCTCCTTCTTTGCAGACAATTTAATCTTCCTTATATTGTTTATATTTTATTTAAGTTTACGCCATGTCCTTCTGCCCTCGAAGTAACGTTTATCAAACAAGATTATTTCTGAGAGTAAGGGAGCGAAAACTTTAGCTTCTTGATCTTTATTTGCTCTTCTTCTGTCAGATGTTATTTAACACTATCTTTCATTTCAACAAAAGACTATGAGCTGCTTTTCGTGAGTTAAGACTTATATAATTTGCACCAAGGAAGGAAGATTTTTTTTTCACTCATATAAAAGTATTTGTAATAATAGTTCAATAATATCATTGAAGTTATTATAATAACCCGAGTTGCGCCTGTTTCTTTGTAATTGTTTTTCTCTCGAAATATATATATATATATATTTTTAAAAACATTTCATTTTCAGTTCATTCAAACAAAAGCTATATATTGTAAAAATCACCTGTCTTTCATTAATTTAATTAGTTCCCATACGTATCTATAAATATGTTATGTAGATATGTTACATATAAATTATTTGATATATAATTTTCGAAATAAGTATGTCTTGAAATTTTGTTCTATTCCTCTCATAGGTTTAGAATTAATTAACCCTCTAAGCGGTCTGCACTTTAAGTCTTGCTATTCTGGAGATGCTTCAAAAATGCACCACACATATTTTTTTGCTTTCAGGTGGGGTTCTCAAAAGCGGTTGAGCCGTATCTTTAAGAATGCGGCTCGGCCGCTTTTGGGAAGCTTGCTTGAAGGCAGAAAAAGCATCTCTGGAAATGTGGAATTTTACGTGCAGACCGCTTGGAGGGTTAATTCAATTATAAACCTGGAATATATTGGCCGTGTTTGTGGCTAGTGTTGTGAAATTATATATGTCGTTTATTTTGTCGAGTCACGGGTTTGAGCCCTGATACCACAAAGGTTCGAAAATAAGACTTATGACGGGCTCATCGCGCTTTCTGTTAATTGTCCTCTTGGGTTCTTTGGGGTCGAAAAAGGCAAATTCTATCGAACCAAATCCAGAAATGAAGCGTGATTATGCAAATTAAGAACCTTTTAAATAGCAGAAGTTTAGCGTAAGCAGTGTGGCTTTTTGGAAGTGATTATGCTAGTCTCGGTTAGGAGTGTTAAAGTTAGAAGTGAGAAGTTATCCGATATTCAAGTGCTCAGCTATTCGTGCCTGTGTGTTCAAGTCAGGGTGGATACCCTTCCACACGAGATAAACCATAACTTCATTGAGGATTCGAGTGACTTACTGCTTACCTAGGATATAGAGGTAGGATCATTCAAATTAATACTAGGAACTGTGTATATACTTAGATTAGGAATAGGCGGTAAAGTTAATATAGTGATTAGGTCGCGCTTATTTGGTAATACGTATTGCGTGTTTCTTCACCTCAATCCGCTAATGTTAAAATATAAATATTATCATTGTATAGTGTTTAATTTAAGATCTTAATAAAGAGATATTAAGATTATGGCAACGCCTGGTTCTCCATTCACTCCCCCACCCCTAGGTCACGAGGATAACTTAGAAGTAAGGCATCATTCACGGGCTAATGCCTTACAGACTGAAAAAGTAGCTCTGAATACCTCACTGAACGTGGAGAGTACGAGCTTGAACGTGAGAGTTAAGCTTTTCCTGGGAAACCATCATATGTGAAACTTTACATTTTTTTGGCTTTATATTGATAGAAGAAACAAATTTAATTCAACAAAAACTGTTACAAATAAGGAAATTATTGATACATTATTTATTCTTTTATTGACTCATTATTTACTTTTAGTAGAAATCTTTAAAGCAAGCTTTTGTTTTTAACAACAATAAATAAGTCTTGCATTTTTCACGTTTCGCAGTTTTCAAATCTGCCCTTGCGACAGATGTATCAAAATGAAAATTAAGTATAAGAGAGATAGAGAAAGAAAAAAGAGGATTTTTCCGTGACAATACCGAAGAAAATAATATGACATTCATAATGTAACAAAGTATTTTGTTTTTATTTAGGCTTTCATCAAAATTATAGAAACAAAAAATAATGTGGTCCACATGGCAAACATTTACCTTTACTGCAGCAGTGATTTTAGTTACGCCCAAATCACATGATCGCGCGGTAACGAAATCTTAAGTCGTTCAAGTAACATTAATAGCGTATTTTGTTTTGTTGCTATTTTTCCAGGATTTATACATTAAAACAAAAATGTGCACTAAAACAGTTAAAAGTATATTAATGATTACCTTTTTATAACACATACAATGGCGGAGTGTATCCGTTGTACTTGTAAATAAAGCTAGACTTGCAGACTGAATGTAAAACATGAATTACAACAGACATCTTTTGATAAAACGTGGTACTTTACACTTTCCTCAAACCCACTACATCATTCGACTTGAGATTTTCTAACATACGACTACTCCAGAAGCAAACACGTTTAAGAATGTCTAACCTGCACGATCGTGCAAGATGGGTCTTAAAGGAGTGGAGTAGATAGCCTAATGCACGTTAAATCTTTCGAGACTCAAACGTAATTGATGTTTTGAAACCAGTGAGAGAGAGACTAAATTATATTTACAAAAGCTTTTGCACATAAATATAGTCACCCAAATTCATAAGATTAATTCTTAAAACGTTAATGAAATATTCGTAGAATTGAATTTAATTTACATTGCATAATTGCTAAGACTATGTTGCTTAATTTTCATGATATTATTAAATAAAGTGGGAAGAGGTCAAGGAGTGTTTTATTTTAACTATTAACTACAACTAGGCGCTTAGAAATCCACAATTATTTCAAACATAAGTCAACGGTATAGGATGAAAACCAAGTCGATATTTCACTTTTTTAGACGTTACACCATATTGGAGAGATGCTCCGAAGTTCGATTCTTTTTTTAACAGTGGAGATGCTATAATTATTCCATACAATTGATTGGATATAATCAGAATTTTAAACTATCTCTTAGCCGTAAAAATCCCCCTGACTACAGATTTCCATAATTCTAACATGTGATTCCACAAATCCTAGAAATTGGTATGATGGAGTTGGGTAGTTAGGAAAAGGGGTGCCAAGCCAGATGTTATCCTCGTCACTTGACCGACATAAGTTCGACACCAATTGCGATCGTGTTGGCTTATAATGGAACGTTAATATAACCCTCAAACAGGAATAAGTTGAAATTTCTCTGTTCAATCTTCAAAATTAAAATGTGTAAAGCTTTATGTATCGAGTTTTATTCAATTAATTCTTTGCAATTTTTTTTTAGTCAAATTTATCTGCATCCATATTAATTCACATTTTTTTACCTATTCAAGGGTATTTGTTTTGATCAATTTTTCCCCCTTTATTTTTCAAAAAGTAATTTATTCCTTGTTCAGTTCTAATTGTCATTCGACCTTTCATAAATTTCTGAGGAATTTATAACCTGGAGTAATTTGTGGCTAAAATTTCTGAAGGACATTATCAAAGGGAATTATTTACATATTTTATAATGGATTACCTAATATTTGCCAGGGTTTTTCGCAGCTATAGCAATCGAGCGTAAGACCTACTACTTTATAACTCATTCTACTTTATAATTGAAAAATAATAATTCAGGAACATATTAGAATTTGTTTTGTTTTAAATAATCAGTTTAAAAAATAATTGTTAGTTATATTATTCATTTAAATTATACTGCAGTGGTTTCCACCAAAGAATCCATTTTCCGTTATGGAACTTGTGAAGTCTCAACGATCATGGAGGTTCGCATGGGAAAATATTCAAGACCGGACACTACGACGCTTATGTTCCAAGGCAAGTCAACATTTGACCTCCCTTTACCAAGCCAACAGAAAGATGACAGGCTCAGTTCCCACGCCAATCTCCGGCTTCAAAGTCCACCGTGTGAGGGGGACTAGGACCAATAGACGAATATTAATCCTGGCCACATAAATCAGAAGTGATTCTACATCACGCAGAGCTAAGAAAGGCGTGACGTATTCGATCTTTAAAGAGACACCAAAAGGGGAATCCCAGGGACTCTCAGAGGAGCTTCACAGACGGTAGAGCGAAATTTTTAATGGCTTCAACACATTCTACACGGTCTCTCTCACCGATTAACATCTAGATTCTCTCGGAACCTCTCACACTGTCTACGACCTATCAAGGGTTACACCTACGAGCAACCTAATGTCGCCCCAAAGCAGCCTTTAACAGGAGTGATCGGACTTTAAGGTATCCGACTACGTTCGGAACCGTGATTTTACAAAAGCGTATAAATGGATAATATTTATGATATTTAGTGTCACTAAGATTAGAAAATGTTTAAAAATTGTTTTAAGAATAGTATAACAATAAAAAATTATTTAAGTACAATATTTTGACAAAAAATTAACATAGAATGACCCATTTTCAAAATATTCTCCTTTTGTGAAAAATGCTTCCATTCTAATAATATTTTGCCTGTATATAGCTCAGATCTCTGTACAGAGGCTCAACTAGAATTTTTGAAATATATAACTTAGAAGTGGGTTTATCCGTGTTTTACGACAACAGAGGGGAGAAATTTTAAGAAAATAATGCCGATAATTATTTCAGTTGGTGGTAATTCTGAAACTAATGTGAATTTTTCAAAAATTCTAGTTGAGCTACATACAGGCAAAATATTATTATAATAGAAGCATTTTTCACAAAAGGGGAACATTTTGAAAGAAGGTTATTCTAAGTTAATTTTTAGCCTAAATATTGTATTTAAATAAAAAAAATTTTGTCAAAATGTCCTTAAAACAATTTTATACATGTATTCTAATCTAAGTGACACTAAATATCAAGAAAATTAACCATTTGTGCGCCTTTTTAAAATCACGGTTCTGAACGTAGTCGGATACCTTAACAGCGACCTCAACAGCGCTGCACTTAAGCAGCACCATAACAATCCTAAAAAAGAATGGAATGCAACGATGAATTTATATTTCTGATGTATAATTTAAATTTCAAAAATTATAAGTAATAAAACTATTAATATATGCTACTAGAAAAAAAAATTTTTTTTTACAGTACTCTTTTGCTATAAACATTTTCTCTTCATTTATTACAGGAAATGCATTTAATATACATTCTTTCTAATTAGAATAAAACTTTAGAGGAAACGGGTTCCTTCTTATTCATTTTTTGATATTTATATTTATTTATTTATACAATAGTAAGTTATCATTTATGATAAATGTGTAATAGGAGACAAATCAATTTTTACTTGGAAGGGAAATTTTTAATTATAAATTTTAAAACACATAAAGGCAAAAACTTATTCGATGCAAATCTGAAACTATATTTAAATAAAGAAAAAAAAACATTTATTACAAACATTATTTCTATCTGAAAAATAATGCATTCATATTAAAAATGGAATAAAAAAAACTATCGCTTAATAGAAATTTATTTTCTTTAACTAAACGGTTTTAAAAAAAATGCCATTACTTTTTCATACTACATTAAAACGTTACATTAAATGCAAATCGATGAAAAGTTTTTCTTACATTTTTCAATTTAAAAGATTTAAAAAATATTATTACCAACAATAAAAATACATGAATTTTAATCTTGAATATAAAACAGTAATTATTTAGGTCTTGAATATTCTAATACTCAATCGGCTACGCTATCTATATGCAAATAAACTGATAGCATATCCTTATGTCATTAGTAAAAAATTTTATAGAAGCTAAACGATTAATATTATGCAAGGGATAGTTTATGTGATGGCTTTAAACATACTTTTAATCATAAAGGTTTGATGAAACCTGTGAACTTTAATTGAATTTTTTTTAGTTTAATAAAACTAAAATGGCAATGACCTTCCAATTTGGAATTCTTAAATAATAATTTAAGAATTCTGGTATTGATAAGAAGGGAATGATTGCTTCGTAAAAATAAATACTTAAGACATCGACAATGTCTGTTTCTAAATATTAAAGATTGTACTTATTTTTATTACTTTTATCGAGCTCAATATAAAGCAATATGCATTGATGAATATGCCACATAAATTAATGAATACGTGAGAACATGCGAGACGTAAAAATGCATATTTCAATATTATATTGTAAAGAATAAAATGGTTTATTTGCATTTATCTTTGAATAGTTTTAAAAATATATATTTCATAGAAAAATAATAAGTAATTCACGTTTCAAAAAAAAAATTTGCAAGCAAATGAAGAAATGTAAGTTTCATTTATGAAATAGCCAGATGAGTTCTATCAAGAGAAGTTTTATTACTTTAATTTAAAACGTATTTAGCAGAGGCAGGACTTTTGGAAGTAAAATCTGTCTTTAATATTCAGTTCATTCGAGGAATAAATGGTATTGTTTTAGATTGTGATTAATTTGATGTTTTAATTAGTAGTTCTTAGGGATATAGATATTTTACATTAAACAATAGTTTCAATCTGTGTAAGTGTTTCATTACGTATGTGTTAAAAGAAAGAAGCAAAAATTTAATGTGAAATAATCAAATTCATTATATAAGGTTTGCCCAAATGAGAAGTGGACAAGTTCAATAAAAAGAATTATTTTATTGGAAATCAAAAGAAATTGATTTGGGAGTTGTAAAAAAAATCCCATTATTTCGGTAGCAGGTCTGTATCTTCACTCTAGAATAAACGTGCTTGATTCTAGAGGAAGTCCTGTCAAACTTCCTTCACTTCATCGTCCAAATAGAAACTAAAACTGTTTTAAGTGCTCTCAAGGTCTAGAAGTTACAGAGGGGCAAATCCGGACTATACAGTGGGTGTTCTGTCACTTTCCAAAGGATTTTTTTAAAGTTTCTTTGGTTTCACGGAAGACCTGTGGGAGTGTGTTGTTATGGAGATCTGATATTGTTTGCTGCTCTTCTCGAAAACGTTTACTCCAACTGTTCCAAGACGATCCACCTAAACAGTGCTCCTCAAAGACTTCCCCATTTCTTCGATAGATGCTCACATTTAACTCCCCACCTGCAATCAGAAACTGTACTACCACACGTTGCTACGATCTGGACGCATCCTTATATATCGTTGACTTTACTTTCGATTGATTTCCTCAACCACTAACAGGTTACAATTTTAAGCACACATATGCATATTTGGAGCAACCGTTTCGCCGAATGTTTCACGCAGCTGAGGGTAAAAAGGGTGCCGTAATAAAAACGAGATGTTCTGTCGTCAGCAATTCTCTATCTCCACATTGAAAAATTACTCGCTGATTTGTCTGCTTCGGAAAACGAATATAAAATATTATTTCTTTTATTTCGCTCTCGCTTTTGTTGATGGGCGTAAACCGAAATGGAGCAACATTCTGTTTAAAATATTATACGCTGTTAAAATAAAATACACAGTTAAAATATTATATGCCATATCTGATGTGCTTGACAAAGCCGAGGTTGACATCTTCACTGGCATCTTCTTCATGGCGCAGGGTGCCGAAGAACACTATTGGCTAGAATTTTAAGCAACTTTTATTTGGAACAATTTTTTAAGCTCTCTGGGAAAATGTTGTTTGGTGCCGTTGCTATGGCAACTAGGTAGAAATTGTTCGGAATTGTTTGCTTTCAAGGAAAATTGCTCCAAATACGTGTACGTGTGATAAGGCCTTTAAAGATTATTTGCGGTGTACACTTTCTATACCGTCCTTCCTGTAACTGTTTGGTGGCTGTGCTATAGCTGTTCTTACTTTTATACAATCGTTTATGTTCACTTTTCATTCTGGAAATCCTTATAATATAGAAAATTGTTAATTAAAGTAGTACTCTAGATAATTTTCCATAAACATAAAATAACAATAAGGGAAACTAGCTATAATTAACTGTCACCTGCATGGTGCTCGAAGGTTCCGCTAAAGATAGATGTAATCTAGCCCCTTCTCACGGTGAATTTCATTGGCTTCGATCTGACACTGTCGATTGGATGGCATTGTAAATAAAAACACAACATATAGCGCATAGTAGTGGTTTTTGAATTGATTTTTAAAATATTTCGCATTTTTGTTTTTTACTTAAGAAACCTGTTATTTATATTTTGCAACACATCTAGGCACCTCTAGATCAGTGATTACCAACCTTTTTTCTGCTGTGGTACACTTTTAATAAATTCAAAATTTGGTGGCAAACTAACAATAAAATATGTCTCAAATAATTTTATTTATCTGTAATACACTACGTAAAATAGTTTGTGATAAGAATTTTCATTGTTAAAAAAAAATAATATGTACGAAAAAGACAACTAAATGCTTATTAAGTAATTAATTAATTACAAATTAATTATAAGCGTACATTTAACCCTTTAAAGTTCACTACATATTCCCTTTGAAAAGTTAGAAAAATGATTTCAAAAATGACTATTAGACATGAAGGTGATCACAAATATGCACAGCAAAAAAATTTAGCATTTTTCGATTTCGAGAAATTTATGGTTTCATTGTGAAACCGGAGAACAGTAACGGTCCATTTTTCCTCTACTCAAAGTGACCACTCTAAAATATTATTCAGAAAAAAAAATATGATATTTTATGACCAGAAAACATTTTTTTTTAACGACATCAAGTAAGGAAAAATAATTTTAAAAGTTTTCAATTTTTTAAAATTTTTCAACACTTTTAAAATTGTTAATACAAATTTGGACATAAAATTACATATATTTTACATCACATACTAAAAATAATTTATATTTCTTAATAAAAAGTTGCTAATACATATAAATTTTCCATCCATAACTATAAAGAGAGAAAATTTAAATCTATTATGTTCACACAGGGTCACATTTAGGCATGTGCAACATGTGCAGATGCACAGAGTGCGGACAAATATATTTAAATATAAAATATTCTCACTATAATTTTAAAGTAAATAAATATTTTTCTAAACATGCAATAAACAAATAGAACTTCAGAAAGTCAGCTGCTGAAAGAATTTTCGCTTTAGAACGGATGCCAAGAGACTTGCAATACCGCCTCTTACTGGAGTTTAGTTTGGCAGTGAAACCATAAGTTTTAATCTCATTTTTCTATTCTTCTGTTTACTTATCAAAATGATTAAAAGTTGTTGTTAATAACTAGAAAAATTCATAGTAAGATCATGCGCTATAATTTAAAATAACTATTTTTTTAATATTTTTAGAGCTGATGGAATTTACTTAAGTTAAGGTATCCGACTATGTTCGGAACCGTGATTTTAAAAACGCGCATAAATGGATAATTGTCATGATATTTAGTGTCACTTAGATTAGAATTCATGTATAAAATTGTTTTGAGAACATTCTGACAAAGAAAAATGATTTAAATACAATATTTCAGCAAAAAATTAACTTAGAATAATCTTTTTTCAAAATGTTCTCCTTTTGTGAAAAATGCTTCTATTATAATAATATTTTGCCTGTATATATCTTAAACCTCTCTACAGAGGCTCAACTAGAATTTTTTAAAAATTCACATTATTTTCAGAGTTACCACCAATTTAAATAATTATTGGCGTTTTTTTCTTAAAATTGTTCCCCTCTGTTGTCGTAAAATATGGATAAACCCACTTCTAAGTTATGTATTTCAAAAATTTTAGTTGAGCCTCTGTACAAAGGTCTGAGCTATATACAGGCAAAATATTATTATAATAGAAGCATTTTTCACAAAATAGAACATTTGGAAAAAAATTATTCTTTAATTTTTTTGCCGAAATATTGTATTTAAATAATTTTTTTTTTTGTCGAAATAACCTTAAAACAATTTTATACGTGTATTCTAATCTAAGTGACATTAAATATCATGAAAATTATCCATTTATGTGCTTTTTTAAAATCACGGTTCCGAACATAGTCGGATACCTTAAAGAGAGGCCAATTTTTTTTCTATTAAGTAGGTCTCAATCTTTAAATATAGCCGTTCTGTTGTTAGTTATTGCTAGGAAAAAGAAAGAAAATTCAAAAACAGCTTTTACATGGGATAAAAACAAATTTTAATTTGATTTTTTTAAAATGTTTAATGTGTGGTTTCAGTGTGAAACCGATGAACGTTAAAGGGTGCAAAACTGGAGCCTGTTGATTTTTAATAATTTTGATTATATTTCATCACTCTCATTTCATCATCTACATTTAAAAGTCAGGATCTTTTTTCCATGTTTCTATTTGTTAATGCTGAAAGTCCGAATTCACACAAGTACGATGTAGAAAATTGTGACAGCATTTTTAATACTTTCTGGGGCTATTATGGAATAATCGCTAATTTTAGACCAAAATGAATTATTTGATTCTTCTGAATGTTTTGAAATTAAATCTTGATTATTAGAGAGCGAAATTAGTTCTTACTCTTCATTTAAGGTTAGTTCATGTACAGATGTATCCGTTATAGCAAATGCATTACGTACCCGATCAATTTTTTTATACCTAAATTGGGGAGGGGGGAATGTTAATTTAGAGTATAATTTTGAATTTAAAAAGCATTTGGCTGTACTCTTCAAGAATTTGGTGGTACACAAAAGTACGCGGTTGAGAATCACTGCCTTAGATCATACTAGAGTTCAAGGATGCTTCATTATAGGGATGAATATTTTTAAAAGAAAAATTGAGTCTCAAAAGAATTTAAGACTTTTAGAAATTAGCAGTTATTTAATGTTGCTTACCTTCATCTCTCTGAATCTTAAATTGTATTAAAGTAAATGTCATTGAAACGAAGGAAGAATGTTTCTTTTTTCCCTTGCTCCGGGATATTTTAAGAGGAGTAGGAAACCTCTATATCGACAATATTAAGTTGGCTATTTTCGATGGACCCTTTCCCAAAATCTGTTATGTGTACATGTTTGAAATTTTTATACAGTTAAAGTACACCTTTCTCATTATACTGAAAAGAACTTTTGGCTAATTTCGAATTTTTTCATAATTTATAAAATATTTAATCAAACATAGTGAAATTTGACCCCTTTTTCACATAAAAAAATTTGTAAAAAATACATTTTTGAATTTGTTACTAGAAGCTCAATTCAGTATATATTAGTAATTATTATAAATATATCATAACAAATTTACATACCTGTGAACAGTAGTTTCGCAGAAAAGGTACATCGAACATCAAAATGTACATTTTGAGAAAAATTTATTTTAATGTATACAGTGAGACTTCTAATCGGCTAGGAAATAAAAAAAAATAAAAAGCTTGATTTGCAATAAAAGATACATGTTTTGGTTTATATCAGACGGTAAATTTTTAAGCAAAAATGAAGTAGTTTGATTACACTTTTCGCCATTCAAATGGGCGTGGCCCAGTTTCAACTATTATTTAAAAAATAGGTTTTAAGGGCTTCTAATTACCCTAGAAGTTAAAATAAGGAATTTTTAGAAAGGTTAAAATCAGTATAATTTGAAGATGTAAAAATCTTAAATTGTCAAAAAAAGTAAAAAGATTTAGCTTTCCAACAGCTCTTAAAACAAAATAAAGAAAAAAGAACATGGAGATATTTAAAATTTGTAGAGCAGATGAATTGTAAACACCCATGTTATAATCAAAAAAAATTCTAACGGAATTTTTCTCTTTTCAGAAATATTTCAAGTTTGGAATCTAATCATCCTGCTAAATTGCGTCAACTCCTTCCGGACCGGCGAATAGAGAAAAAAATATTTTCCAGGCCTGCTTTCTTAGAGTCTGCGCACGCACGGGACTGGGCGAATTTCACTGCTAAGCGTAATTTCATTTAAAAATTAATATAAAATCTTTAATGCAACAAAATACGCTAAAATTCACAATTTCCTATCATTAATAATATCTGAATATAAAATACAAACATGTTCGCTATATTTTAAAGATAATGTTTTCATTTTAATAAAAAAGTACACCTTTCATCATGATGATTAAAATAAAATAGGCACAAAGTTTACAAAATACTATCTGGAATATCCCAAAAACGATAAATTTATTCTTGTTATTATTATTGTTTGGGCTTGAACTGATACAAATATTTTAAATATATCTCATTCTTAGTTTTAATTAATCCTTATGTCTTTCTTAGTATCACATTAGTATTATATTTTCTATTCTTATGGTTATTACAACTCTGGTTGCGATAACGAAAAAGAATCATTTTACCTCACGTAATTAAAAATGAATCAGTAAGAACAAAGAATACTTCTTCGTTAAAAGTGAGTCATCATGTTTATTTTATGAATATCCGCTTTTTATTGAGAATGAAAATTTTTTGTTGTAATACTGAACAAAATAAACATAAACAAAAATAAAATAAATACTGGATATATTATTATGAATATGTGATGCCCAATAAACTAATAAGCTTTCAACTTAATCAAAATATAAACATAAATCCAGAGTGCAATATAAATCAGGAACCTTTAAATGTCCAATTCTCTCGAAAGAATTAAACATGTGTAGTTATTTACATTCATAAATATTCTGGATCTAATTTTAAAAAAGCTCGAATCCGAAAGCACATATTGAAGTTGAAGGTTTTGTGAAGCATTATTCGAAAAAAAAAAACAGGACTTGATCTTCCAACTAGTGCCTTGTAAAAATTAATATAAAAACGTTCCAAACTCAAATCCTACTGGTGTGATCGCATGCCGGTGTGAATAGGGAAAGCACAATCCCATAAATGATACCGTGGGCCCTGGAGGAAGAAACGCATGATCCCATAAGTGTGATCATGGTCCAGAACGGGTTAATCTGAGAGAAAGCAAATTTAAAAGCTTTAAAAAATGGAACTGGATAATAATATAATATATCTGATGTATATGTATAAAAAATTTATCATTAAAAAATGTGAATTTAGTATGTATAAGCAAAAACAACACAAAATAAATGCAAATGATTTTGTAAAAAAACATTAGAAAATTCTTTAGCCAAAATACGGTCCTTTCAGCAAAATAAGAGAAGAAAAAAAATACTTCAAAAACTCAATAGAAATAAATAAATAAATAAGGCATCGCACAAGGGCATTTAATTAAAACACATGATTTGTAAATACATTTTTATACATTTTAATGATGCAGAAACAGCTTTAAATAGCACCATTTCAAAAAACAAACAAACATAATACTTAGTTTTATTTATGCAATTAGAATAAAAAAAAAGATATGGAAAAACAACAGCTAACATTATCCCCATGGGTGGGCTTAGAAACCAAAATACAAATGAATTTAAAATAATGATCAGTGTTTCAATTTCTCAGATATATTAAGTTTATTGTCGCTATTATTTTGAATTGCATAGTCTAAATGTGCGATATTTGGGGTTTGCATTAAATATTTACGCAATCTTTTAAATAGCAAAAGAGGAAAATGACTTTTTCTTTGAATTTATGCATTTTGTTTTATATTCGCGTTGTGCGAATGCGTTGACAGCAGAAATGGCAAATAGATTTTTTTTTTTTTTTTTTTTTTGCTTTTCCCATTAAAAGTGTCTGGAAATAATGTTCGAGTGTTGAGAAATCTTTTTTATTGCCCTTAATGGTATTTATTTAAGTACCTTGAGGGTAAACTACTTAGATAAAATGTTAAAATATTTTACTGTTATATGGATTGTTTTCGATGACATATTTTGATTTTGCTTTTTAAAAAAAAAACTTCACCGTCAAAATATAGATTTATTTTTAAATATAGTTGTTAAGCGAGGGTAGAAAACTATGAACGTTAAATTTAGTATGGTTCTCTCATGAAACCACGTTTTTCTTAAAAAAATATATATGACAAATATTTCAAAATATACTATCACGGAAATTTACCGAAACAGTATTGTGGCCGGAATGATCATTTTGGGAGCCGAAGGAGATTACTCTTTCAATGATAATAAGTGTGGCCTTGGCAACATATTAGACTTTACATAACCTCATCTCGCCAAATTTGGCGGAAAAAAAATAGATGGTAAATTTTCAAAAATTCTAGAGATATTATGGCTAGAAAGATTTATAACAAACCAAAATGTTATTTCCGACGTAAAGAATTGTGAATGTGAATCAAATAGGGTTCAAAGCCTGACAGTGAATGTGCGTTTCATTAAATTTATGCGATATTGTGATTACGGATTTATTTTTTGCGTGAACTTTGAATGTTTGATCCTGTGGATTTTACCTGAGTTAATTACTTCTTGTTAAGTAAATATATTGTAATTGCTGCACAGTTACGGTATAAATTACAATTTATTCCAAAGGAACTTGTCTCTTAACTGCGCATTATCTCTCTATCACGCATTTATATAGAATACATAATAATTTCAAAATATGTGAAATATACATAAAATGACATCTGAGAAAAAGTATTATTTATTGATGGTTTGTATAACATAAGTGTTTAATGAATTGGGCATTATTCCAGATTTCTCTGTATTCAAACAGTATAGTAACTTTGACAATGATCGCTTTGCTACTGCACTAATGCATTTTTGTGGCTTGCAAAACTTATTAAAAAATAGAGCAAGCAAAAGTAAAAAAAAATAATAATGAGGAACAGAAAAGAAATTGCATGCTGCCACAAATATTTTTAACATTTTTTTATTATTATTATTATTTCAAAAATTTCATTAAAAAATTTCTACATGAGAATTATTTGGAATATTTTTTCCCCTTTAAAATACTATTTTATGTGAGGAAAAGCATTTTTTTCCATAACAGTCCAATTTGAAGTTCATACATATTTTCTTTTTTTTATTTATTGTTTAAATACAAAAAAAAAAAAAATTTTATCACACGCAAAAGTTTAAATAAAGGGAAATACAATAAAGAACTAAAAACGCTCAGAACTTGTTTCTGACGCAACTTGCACATGATATACCACATACATCTAAATACCTTTTTGTCAAATGTTTTGAAATTTTATCATAGAAAAAAAAATTGAGTTTCTGTTTTTTGGGGTCCGAGTTTTATTTTTTTTTTTATTTATTTTTTTTTTTTTCATATTATAAATTACATTTAGTGAAAATGGTTGCAACTCGCAATGCAAGAAGTTCTTGATCATCAGCAGCAAAACCACCTACATCTAGTTCAAAGACCTTCATATCAAATAAGATTATTGGTCCCTGGACTACCATACCTCAATCGAAAATCCACCAATTAAAAACCTACTTTCCATCGCTTTCCATGTCGAATGATTGCCGAGTGTGCACGGATTTGAAATATAATGAAAGTTACGAGCAGCGAAAGACGAAACGAAAAAAAAATTCACAATAAATGTAATTCTCCCAAAGAGTAAGTAATGATAAAAATGCGTGTTAAGCTATGCGTGCCCAATGTAATATTCAAGATATTAGGAAAAGAACCAGTGCTTCTGCGGAGTAATACGTTTCTGCACGAAATACGTCGCTTGTGCGATGAATACGTAATCTAATAAATGATTTTTCTCTCCACAAAAGCGATGATTTTTATTAGTGTTGCATTGAAGTGTGGAAAGGACACGGTCATGGAAATCGGAATAAAAATAGATTCCTTCTTCTCTGTGTTGCCCAGTTCCAGTTTTATTAAAGTACTCGTATTCTATCAAGCATACATTATTTCTTCATATATCTTCAAATGTAAATTAATTTGTAGATGTACTGATGATTATTTAATTTAGAACTCAGAGTCTATATATTTCTTGAGAAAACAAGTCTCAATATGCCATTTGCATTTCCTGTATAAAAATAATAATAATAATAACTTGCTCTTATGATTTTTTCCTGCAATTAAAATTTTCATTACAAGCTCTATAACTTCCTATTTGTAAAAAAATAGACAGAGGAAATATATTTAACGCGATGCAGAAAACAGGTAAATAATATTTCAAATTTTCCAAATTAACTTCTAAGAATGTAACTAAGAGAAAGAGATGGGGAAAGATATTAAAATAAATAATACCAAATGATATCTAATTTTAACATTGGATATCATTTTCTCAGTTTGTATTAAGGGCGTCTTCGTTATTAATAACATATATGGTATTCATGTTATATCATGTATTGGTTTATTAAATATTTAAAAATAAACATCATTGTAAATTAAGGAGTGTTGGAAAGCTAAAATCTTATTTTTTTTAATAATTTGAGATTTTTACATTTTCAAATTGTATAAGTTTTAACCTTTCTAAAAATACCTTACTTTAACCTCTGGGATAATTAGAAGCTCTTTAAAACCTATTTTTAAATAATCGTTGAAACTGGGCCACGCCCATTTGAATGGCGAAAAATGTAAACAAAGTACTTCGTTTTTACTTAAAAGTTGAACGTCTAATATAAACCAAAACTTTTATCTTTTTTGCAAATTGAGCCTTTTATTTATTTATTATTATTTTTTTTTTTATTTACTAGTCGATTAGAAGTCTCACTGTATACGTAAAAATCAATTTATCTCAAAATGTAAATTTTGATGTTCGATGTACTTTTTCTGAGAAACTACAGTTTACAGGTATGTAAATTTTTTTATAATATATTTATAATGATGGCTAATATATACTAAAATGAGCTTTTTGTAAAAAAAACTCAAAAATTCATTTTTTACAAATTTTTATGTGAAAAATGGGTCAAATTTCACTGTTTGATAAAATATTTTATAAATTATGAAAAAATTCGAAATTATCTAAAAGCTTATTTCAGTATAATGAGAAAAGTGTACTTTAATTGTACGAAAAATTTCAAACATGCACACATAACAGATTTTGAGAAAAAGTACATCGAAAACAGCCAATTTAACATTGTCAGTATAGAGGTTTCCTGCTCCCCTTAAATATTTGAAGTGGTTTAATTTAACTGGACTCACTTGAGTAAATATTATATATATATAATATAGAGTAATTTATGACCTAAAAATGCATTATGCTACTAAAAGCTTGTGCCATATTTCTAATAGCTAGATTTTATTCCTGCGGTGTGAATCCCCTTCCACTGAGGCTGCACTGACCTCAGTTACTTAAACAGATCGAGATTTCCGATTTTAATAGTTTTAGGCTTTAAATAACAGTAATCATTACTAGTAAACCGGGAAAAAAATGAGATGTAAGTTTTTCAATTTAATAAATCTGTGTGATGCTGCAAATTATCCAAATCCTTCGTCACCATACGAAGATGAAATACATGTTTAACTATAAATACGGTTGACAATATTTTGCAGAGGAAAGTCTGCTCTACTAAGTAAACTGTACATATCATATAAAACAGCAAGAGTATTTCAATTCAGCCCTTAGGATTTTTGCATAAACTATTTAAGAAAACGAATGCTGTCCCACTGTAAGAAATAAAAGCAATAGGACAGAATAAATTCATATTTTCAAAATGAAGGAACTAAAAAGGAGAATGGAATTCAAATTCTTTATTTCGTAACTAAGATGCCGCAACTCCAAAAAATTTCAGCCGAATTGAATCTAAAATTCTTATCTTTCGAAACGTTTTTGATGTTTTTCATTTCTCAATTTTCCAAGGAATTGATTTTGGGGAAAGTAAAGCAATGGTTCCATAAGAAAGTTTTTCTAACAAGATTTCTATCGTTTCCTGATAAACCGATGAAGTGCTCTGGACGCAGAAGTCAATATTTAGATTAATCATACGAAACGCAATATTTTTAAAAGAATTTGAGACAGATATAAATCTATAAAATAGTTTCAAGTTATAATAAATTCTTAGAATACCCTTAATAGGTCGAAGGTTAATGAAACTTAAAGCAAAATAGTTATCCTCAAACAAATTATTTATTTTATTATGTCCTTTAATTAAATTTATATCATAAAATACCAAGACAATAATTATTGGAATTGTTTTAAAGAGAGACAGAGATGAAAAGAAAAATTTGAAAACATCATAAGGAAACCCATATGTGTTTTAGAACATTTTTCATATGGTATATTTAGTAAAAATGAGCAGGTTTCCATTTGTCGATTCTTATTCTTGGGCTCCATTATTCCAAATTTAATGTCTGAACGGTTAGTTTACATATAAAGTTTGAAGCTTGTTCATAGGTTAAAAAATTTTGTCCCCAGTCCTCTTGTTGCACATTGTGTCTAATATATGATTTAAGTTCATTTTCCATCAATGGCTTGAAGCTAAATAACACTTACTTTTTTCATCACATTGAAAGCTAATCTATTTAAAATTAACTATACGAAAACGCAATCTCGAGCAAGAAAGGAAGAATTTCTTTTTCCTAGGGGATCCTAAGGTTCCGCTGATCACAGTTCAAGAACCGCTTTTTCCAGATGACAGTGATTCGTTATGAGGAATCACGAGTTGTATGTTAAGTATTTAATTATTAAGTTTATTACTCCATTATACTGTAGTTTGCTATTTCATTGATCCTGTCAATGGCCTTAAGCAAATGATTAAATATTTTCATTTAATGATAAGAATCGTATTACAAAAATTAAGGAGCAGCCATACGCATTGCAATGAATGATTTAGTATATAACAACGTATGTGAGCAAGTGTCAAGTTGCAAACACAGTAAACAGCCATTGAAAGAAATAAACTACATATATACATGTATGTTAATATAACAATCGAAAAATACTTCTTCACAGTCATTACAAGAATCACGTCCACCAACAGTGATAAAATGTTTGGTATATCGTTGATCGGATTTGTCTGAAGTCTTATGGATTCCACAAATATTTCTCGCATTTTTTCGAGTGACGAGGCTCTTATAAGTCAACTGAACTCTCATAAATAAGAGTCTTCAAAAATTGGTGCAAAGAACATTGAGAAAAAAATGCAAACATGGCTGAAAAAATGAGTAATTTCCAGTGATACTCTTATTTTGGTTTTTATATTTCTTGTGTAAAAGATTCAATGTGTCTTTGCACTTCTGTAATCCTTTACAAAATATAAATTTTTTGTAATCTTCTTTGTCTCATTAAAGCTTGAAGTATGAGTTCTGAAACTCCTTACACGTAAAAAAAACATAGAAATAAAATATTTAAAGCCACAAAACAACTAGGAGTTGAAGTTCTAGATTTTACCAAGTTAAATTTTTGAAATGTAGCGAAGAGAGATAGAAAGGAATAAAGATAAAAGATAATTAATAAAATGAAATGATATATTATTGAATGGTATTTTCTCAGTATATTATGAGAGATCATTCGTTATTTGTAAAATACATGATATTTAGATCTTACCCTCAACAAGAATTCATTCAATATTTTGATAATCAATATCAATATAAATTAAATGCGCGGATAGATTTAATTTAATCCTATTTAATCAAATTAAGATTATAATATGTTTTGCTCATTTTATATCTCTAAATTTTGGTAGATATCTAACAGTGAGGTTCGATTCTTTTGCTTTGTTGTTGCCCAAATCTCAATAATACTATTGTAGCACATACTAATTCTTCTGTTTTTTGTCTATATTTTGTCCTATTTTTCCTCTGTCTATATCTTCACCTCTTTCATTTACTGCACTTAAATAGTAATGCTGTTTTAGATACATAGTGATTTCTTCAAAAGGTGAGGTTCTTTTTTCTGACATCGTAATCCGGAGCCTAATTAAAGAAAATGCATGAAAAAAATTTACCACAAATTTTTTTAATAAAAAATACTATGTCTTTATGCAAACACTGACGATAATTGTTGGATTAATTGGCGAAACGAGAGATGCTCATTTTAAATTTAACTACATTGAAGTAGCTTATAAGGAGCTATTTAATCCCATTTTCCAGAACTTCAAAACCTTTAAATAGAAATGCGGATCCCTTGAATATAAAACATCAATGGAAACTGGAGATAAATATTGAACGTAGTTTTGGTTCACTTATCGTTTAATGAACTAGTATTGTAAGAAATGGCTGATCCATTTAACCATTTGATACTTTTTTCGCAATTATAAAAATAATGATCTCTTTCAGAAATGTTGCTCTCCATAATTTGTAAAGAGCTACTTAAAAGAACGTTTCAAAAACGATTCTCGCTATTTTCAAATAGCAGAGCTGATAAGTTAAAAAAAAAGGATATGTGAATTATAAGTTAAACATGCCTGCTTCTAAATAATTTCACTCGTGTAATTGTATTTTATGAACTTATCACGAAATCAATAACTGTGAGAAAGCTAATTTCCCAGATAGTAAGTTTTTTTTTCTTCAGACATGGTACATATTTAATTGTATATTATCTAGTGTTTGAATTATTAACTTTTCGATTTAAAAAAATAAGTTTTTTTTATTATTTTATTTTATTTCATTTTTAATTTATTAATTCATTTATTTATTCAAACAAATTTGTAGAAGGATAAGAAAAATTGAAGAAAGGTGTAGTTTTCCAAGTGTAGCTCAAATATTTTGAAGTGACAAAGATTTCTTATCATGGGCATAGAAAGTATAAAGAAAATTTTCTTAAGGCAGGTACAGTTGTAAGAAAAGATGGTAGTGGTTTTTAAAAGAAATCAGCGAACTCGACACACTCGAAAAGGGCTAAAACCGAGCAAAGCACAATGTTACTCATCAGCTGTGTACTAAAAGCGAAAGACAAGTGTTTTCTGAGTTCAGAAGCCTTCATAAAAATGGCCTATTTACCAACCATCTTGAATGCTGCGTAATCTGCTACACCATTTATAGTATTAAAATGAACAAAAAGATTAAACGTGTCTACTTTTTTTTTCTTTCTTCAGCTCAAACAAAAAAAAGTGTTTCTTCAATTAATCGATTGCCACTAGATAAAGATGTCTCAGATCCATGTTTAATTTCAAAAAAAAAACCATACATAGGTAATTTTTTTTATTCTAGTATCAATACTTATGGTCATTTAGAACCAGTTTTGATAAAGTTACTAAGTTTCGGTCATTAAAATTACGAACTGAAATTGTCTGATTTGATTTAACATAGAATGCAAATGTTGTTAAGGAAATAACAATTGATTCGAAAATATCAATGACCTATTTGATAAACGTACATTGTTCAACCAGGTAATTCAAAGCCAGTGAGTTGGTTTTAGTTCAAATACTGACAAAGTGGCAGATGCTATTGAACAGTCTTAGAAAACAATTTTTAAGATGTTCTAAAAAACTGAATGTTATGATTAATGTTTTCTGTTGTTGTTTTTGTTAATCCTCCAGGGTCTGGTGAAGTCAGACGAGATCTTTTAGATCGTAGACTCTCAAAAAGTCCAGCACAAGAAGAGAATCAGTGTAGATATATTTGCTTTGTGAGATCCATGCAACGCATAATGTGTTCGTAGGAAGCCAGGTGATCTTGATACCTACCGCATATAGAGAGGATCTTTTTGTTCGCTGAGAATGAGAGGTACTTGATGTGACCACTAGCAAAACGAGAGAGTCTAGTCTGGGAGCATCTGTCTCACTTGAGGGATAGAGCCAGACCTAATCAAAAACCCGCATATCAATGATGTGTGGGAGGCACCCTCCTATCCACTAAATTTTGAGATTTTTTTTAACGGGTATAATTCTAAATAGATAAGTAAGGATGTAAAAATAAATGGAAGATTACAGCCCTCCTTTGCTGGTTTGTCTGCCATTTCATTGCCATAAAGAACGACATCAGATGGGATCCACTGAAAATGGATATTATGAGGCAGCGATATACTTTAGTTTGTGTAAGATATAGGCATTGGTTTAGTCTCCAACAATAATCCTTTTTGTAAAGGTGTTGAAGTGAACTATGGCTATCGAAAAGAATCCAAAGATCACTCTAATTATCTCTTTTTTTAGATAGAATGGCCTTAAGTCCCGCATCAATGACTATTAGTTCTCCTCTGAAAGCTGAGCAGAAATCCCGATTGCATTTTTTCAAAGACATTTTTTCCTGAGGCTTATCAATACAGATACCACTGCCAGCCTAGTTAGATATTCTAGAACCATCAGTATAAATCTCGATTGCATCATTGGGATGCTGTTAATGATCCCTAATGCTAAATGTCTAAGATGACCCGAGCCACAGTTTTTCTTAATGACGTGTTAATTTAAGTTGAAATGGAAATAGACCCTGGAGAGTCCCTCCAAAGGAATAATCCTTTCTAAAATGGTAGAGTATATGATCTATTGCTTAGGACAGTAGTTCTCAAACTTTCGATACTTGCGACCCAATATTCAATCACAATTTTCATAGCGCCCCCGTCCATATAATAACGATGTGTTGAATTCAATAATACAATACTTTGACTCTAAAGCTACAATACGACTTTAACCTCTTCACCACCGGCGTGTATAAAAGTCTCACTCAGCCAGTGCGTAAAATTCCCCGGACGTAAATATACGTCTTCCCGAAATATCCTCACTACTATCCATAAAAATATTCCGCAGACTTTGGAATGCAATAAAATGACCTTATAATTGTTTTAGAAGGATTTATTTATTTCACACAAAGGAATTTCTTATATATTTTCCTTTTCTCCGTCCGTCCCCCCAAATACACCACATATGCGTGTATACGTGCAAAACAGTGGCATTGGAGAATGAATCGCGTAACTTTTAATCTGCAGCTAAGGGATTATTTATATACTGTACAAAAAAAAATTACCAAGATAAGTGTTAATTTTTGCATATAATTTTATATATAACCAACCGGTGTGGCTACTGGTAATTATTAAATTTATTCTTAACTTAGTATTGTTAAGGTAATTATATAAAGTTCATTGTGCAGTACTGATACATTTATAAGTATATTATATCGGTGTAAATGTATTTTTTCATTATGACAGAATGTATTTTGTTTGTTTTACTTTCAAAAAATTAATACTTTTTGAAATAATCTTTTGTTTTCGACTTTTCAATATGTTTGCGCCCCCTTCTAGGGTTATCACGCCCCCCTAGGAGGTGAGCCCCACAAATTAAGACGCACTGGTTTAGAATATCTTTCCCACTTGTCTGATTTTTTTCCCCCCCCCCCCAATTTTATGAAAAATATTTGGAAAATATTTGGTTAGTAGAAAATGGTAGATTTACAGTATGTACTGTTGAAATATTTGCTAAAAGATAAAATTTATTCAGAACTGTCTTGTTACGAATTTTATGACGTAATTAAAACAAACTGTTCCTGTAAATGCCATGTCTAATGCTACAACTGAATAAATAAATAAAATGTAATGTTTCTGTAAACTTTCTATGTGATATTATGTTATTTATTGTATTGCGAAGTCCTTCAAAAAAGTAAAATAATTTGAACTTTTCAGTTTGTAAGCATACCTAACGATAACTAAAATCTAATTTACCAATAAACATTCTGTAAAAATTATCATCTATAATTCAATTTGATATATTTAAGGTTAAGGTTATAATTATTAAATTTGATATATCATAGATGATTAGCCGTTACCCGCTTCTTAGCAGGGTATTCCACGATGTTGTATGAATATATAGTGTTTATATATAACATGTTTCGAGCCAGAATCAGACTCAACTTTAAAAAGAAACTTTATTCAATCAATTCTCGACATCATCTGACGCTAAGAGGCAGAGAGGAAAAAAGAACGTCACATTGAAATCTAAGTATTTTACCACTTACGGCAGCTGTGTGAAGTATCTCGTATTTTATGATATGTACTTGAAAGTTAATGCTGACTTATAGAGCTATTAAATATATTGATCTGGGATCAGAGAAATGTTTAGTGATTAGGCCATATGTTTCGGTAAAATAACAAGGGTAGTTAATTTAATACTTGAAGATGTAATGAAAAATAAAAGTTAAGTGCTATATAGGGAATGTAATTTTAAATGTAATTTAATTATCCTTATATATATATATATATATAAATTATTGATATCTTAGCATTAAGAATTCGATTTTATGTAAAAATATTCTTATAATTCTTGATTTAAAAAGGACAGAATTTCCAAACAATAATTTCTGAATTTGAAATAGAATTATCTTTTACTCTCTCATAAACCCCTCCCACGTTGATTTCTACAAAATCCATTTTTATAGGATCTCTACTCAATAAAATAAACATGCTTTCCAAATTTCAAGTCTAAATCTCTTAGATCAAAAACGGAATTTTTGTATCAATAAGCTTCAGTAACCACCTTTGAGAGTCGATTTCTGTGAGACCTGTTCTACAAACCTGTTCAATTCAACAACAGAGACATACATGCCAAATTTCCTTATTGTAGGTCTTGTAGTTTGAAAACAATTATTTATTTATCAACACGTCACAAAAGTTTCCGTTTCCCTCAAAGGAGTCAATTTCCGTAAAATCGTTTCTTAGTGAATTTCCATTCAACAAAAGTAACATGCATACTAAATTTCATTACGGTAAAGATTAATACGATAGCGAAATTTTTTTAAGAAAAAGTCCCTGATTCTTCCCACTGCCCTCCTCCCAATAGGAATCGATTTCCGTAGAATGCGTTCTTAGCAAATCTATATTCAACAAAAAAAAAAAAACATGTAAATAAAATTTCAAGTTTGTACGTCTAAAAGTTCAGAAATGGTAATATTTATCTCTGAAGCCCTCTTTAGCTCTAACGATCTTTTAGGTCGATTCTCAAAACACTTTTTTGCAGCGCACCACTACTCTATGAAAGGAACGGGCCTACCAAGTTTCTAGCAAGTAGGTCTAATAGTTCAAAAACGGGAATATTTATATTTAACGCTCCTTAAGCCCTCGCTACACCCCTTGGGTTCAATTTTTGTAAGACCCCTTGTGTAGCGAATCTCAACTTTATAAATGGAACCTGTCTACCAATATTAAAGTTCAACAGTTCAAAAACGGAAATATTTATCTTTAACGCCCCCTAGAGGTCAATTTTCACAAAACCTTTTTTCTAGAGGGTCTATACTCCAGTAAAGCCTGTCAAAAATTTCAAGTTTGTAGATCTAACGGTTTAAAAATGAGAGTATATATCTCTAACATACCTTAAGCCCCCACAATGCCCCTTAGGGTTAATTTTACTAAATCAGAAGCCTTTGAGGGCATGCGTCCAACAATTCCCCAAAGTTTCATCCCAATCGGATGAACGCCTTAGGAAGGCATAAGAGACATACAGACAAACATTCATTTTTATTTATATAGAGTATGCGAAACTCATTAATTGTGCTAAGGAAGAAAATTCTTTTTTTTTTTTTTTTCTTCTTACATTGGGAAAACTGAGTTTACTTACGAACCAAATGTTACACTTATTTTAACATAAAAAAAATTGGAACTTTTCAATTTTTTTTGTAAATTTTTAAATATAAAGAAATGTAGACTGAAAAATTCAAATAATATGCTTGGTGTCTGAAAATTTTTTCCACTGAATTATGATTCAGTACCTTTTGATTAAATTTGTTGATATTTGTTGATTTTGTTGTACCGAATCTTTTAAAATTAAAAATGTTTCTTTTCTCTGTTTTCGAAAAATAAATTTTATGTTTTAGTACATTTTCAATGTTTGAACATCCCCTTTCAATATTTATCATCACCCAGATGAAATGAAAATGGGAAAACGGTGTATCTTCCCCCTTTACTGACCCTCCCCTCGAGGCCTTTCACTACCCTTTCCCTCAGGTATCGTCCATAGGGAAGTAACTGAAAGGCACGGAATCCCAGTACATGACACAGAATGAAAAAACAATCCAAACATAAATCCCGTTAATGTTGTGATATTTTCCGTTTGTTAGACATAAATATTTGGTTAAAATTTATGTTCACTACGACAATTGAATCCGAATTTGCCAGAGTTCGCAATATCGACACACATGCTATCTTTTTTCCTAAGATATACTGGTATTTTTAATAGCATGAGTGTGTAGATATCAAGTGAAGAGATATTTAATTAACTAAAAGTTTTGAAAATAATCATTTTGAAATCAATCGTTTTGGAATGTTATAAAAGGAATTTTTTTTATATAAAAAAGATATGCAATAATTATTTTAAAATTATATTTAATAGCTTTCATCAAAAATTTGACAAAGTCAACTTTTGCTTAAAATATTTAGCTCTCTTACTTATTAAATACATTAATTATAATATTTATTATAATATTATGATTCCTGTTGTATTTTGAAACGGATATTACAATGAATAAAATCCTATAATAAGTAATATTGTTCGCAATATTATCAAAAGTTCATTAACATTTTCCTGTCCGGGGAAAAAATCAGATAGACCCTCAAATTCGATGTAACTGTTAGCCCAGGGTTGCATTGTCGCGGTCCATCAACCGCAGGTGTTGGAAGGTTCGAGTAAGGATCAGCCATTTTTTATATATATAGTTAACACAATTTTATTGCCTATAAATAGACTTGTTGTGGTTGAGTCCTTCCCGATAGGAATGAAGGAAAGTTGCCAGAGCTTGAGACAGGACTTCTACACGACAGATATACCACCTATCCCCACCTCTATAATTTAGACAGGGAACTGGAGGGGAGGGAAATATATTCTCCATCCCCCTGCACCGGTGGTTTCTGTTGTGACCGCCCACAAGATTTTCGGACCCACTGATTTAACGAGCACGTACTCTGTGTGTACTAGGTGGCATTGGGCATCGAACCCAGGCCTTCCGGTCTGGGGTCCGATGATCTAACCACTAAGCTACCCACGGCCCAATAAGTAGACTTAATCCACTTAATTGAGAATGCACTTAAATCACTAAACCCGAGGAGCAATCAAACTTCTTAAACTATATATATATAGTAGAAATAAAAGCACTTATCTATTATCCTGAGCAAACTTGTTTCAACACTTGTTTAATCTGTCCTTCGTGAATTAACAATACCGGTCTTTAACGCTATGCTTTCTTCTATCTCAATTTTCAACCATCATCCCACTGAAACAGAAGCTCTAATTTACATAAAACGCAGACTATTCCCCAGAAAGCGGTTTTCAACCGAAATAACAGCTAAAAAGATTAGTTTACCCAAAAGGATTAGTAGGAGAGCTAATAGACAAGTTACAAATTGTTTTAAAGTATAAACTGTATTCTTTTAATTTATAGAAAAAAACAATTGCGGCACTAAATAAAGGCACTATTGGTAAAAGCTTAAAATTTTTTTAACTCGACAAATGGAAGGAGAATTAGTAATAATTGGGGAAGTCTTATGATTGATTATGAGATTTACCACAAATTTTAGAACATTTGTATTCTTTGCAATATCAAGCTATATGATCGTCTGATACCATTTAAGCTTTTATTTAAAGTTGTAGGTGGCGCTAGTTGGATTTTTCCGAACGAGCGGTCTAGGAGATTATGTTCTTGTTCCCCTTGGAGCAGGAAAGTGCACACTAAGTTCATTTGATCTTTCCGCATAATAATATCACACACCAGGTCTTGATCTTCAAATACCTGTCCTATGGATATGCCCCAGCAGTCCAGAAGTTGAGCAGGAGAGAGTTGAGATAGGTAAAGAAAGACTTTACCCCCTGCACAAAGGTCATACCACGCAGGTGGCTTCTAAAGCGCATCAAGGCCATCTGAAGAGCCCTGGAACTCCTGTACTGTAGAGATAGACCAGGACTCTTATCTGCGTACCAGTGGTGAGCAGAAAGGTTTCACCAAGTCAAATTCATTTTAGCTCTGTAGAGGGAATGAATTTCCGAATGGCTCAAGACAGATGAACTGGGGTTAGGGAGATCATATAATTCCTACCAGCCAGCTCATCAGCTGCCTAAAGATTATGTTCTAATAATCTTATATTTTGTAAATAATATATTCTTCTTTTATTTGTGATATGTTTGTTATCTCAACTCTCTTGCTACGTAGAGCTACGTGTGTTACGCTTACGTTTGTCCGTGGAAATCGCGGGATGCTCTGCGAGAATGTAAATTATTTGTTGCATTATTTAAAATTATCGAAAACATAGTTCATGTGCTAAAATTACAATCAGAAGGATTTTATTTTCTGCTATTACAAAGCAGAGATTTTTTGTAATTTCTTAATGAACTTTATAATAATGGTGCATGGTATTTTACTCATATGTTCTATTTAACCTATAATAATTCCGTTTCGAAAATAATTTTTATTATACTAGAAAATAATTTTTTCAGATGAAGCACGATAAAAAATATGTGTATGAAATGCTTCTTACCTAGTTCAGTTGGAATTTTAAATTTTCAGGAAATTTTTGGAAATATATCAAAACCTATAATTTACTAATATAGTGGAAAAAGAGTTACTTAAAAAGGAACGATATATATTTTCTAAAATATAAACGAATGTTCTCTAAGTCCTTATTACTTTTTAGAAAGCAAAGATTACGACAAAATGATATGGGAAGAAATTACTTTATAAATTATGTTTATATTTTTAAAATTTATAGAGTATTAATAAATTAAGACCAAAAAAGTAAACACAGATTATTGTTTAACAGGTAGCTTCTTAAGTATTCAACGTTCATAAAATAATATTATTTAATCTGTAATTTTGAAATAGTCAAGAGAAAGGATCGTCTTGATAAATTGAATAACAAAAGTTTGCATCACAAAATATCTTAAAAATGTATGCTGAATCCTAATGAATATTTGCATATTATATTACTATTTTACATAAATAAACTCAAAATCTGAGAGGAAGCGATGCTATATCGTCTATACGTAAAAAAAAGGTTTCATTTTAGCATTTCATCTTTAATCCTTTTTTTTCTTGTAAGAAACTTTTTTATTATTTTATAAACCTCAGGCAGTAATAAATTCCAACTACAGTTCATCCAATGTTTTGTTATACATCAGGAATAAACAGCATGTATTATATCGATTAAAGCAACTGTGCGTCTTCAGAATAAATATTAACACTCTAGATTTAAAAGAGAGATACAATATCCTTTTTTTTTTATTTATATAAAGATACACGAGACACGCATATTTTGATTATCAATAGCTAATTTCGTATTTATGAGCATAAGAAACATCATCTAAAAATTACGAAATTAATCATTAGACATTTATGTGTACAAGAAAAACAAATACATACCATGAAAATGTGAATTAATTTTGCATTTTTAAGAAATTTTGTTAATATTCGATTTCAAAATTTAAAAAATGAGTATGTATTTTTTCATTGTTTATTTTTTTTTTTCATTTCTTTATTTAAAAAATAGATAATTTTATATTAACGTCGCACTGAGAAGCAATAAGAGCTATTGGAAAACTACCTATTCGTTTTAACTGTGA
>BMAV01016725.1:109368-135227 GCA_019973955.1 Trichonephila inaurata madagascariensis | reverse complement strand
ACCCGCCCCTGGTGTTTAAAAGGGGTTGATTTTGAGGAGATATCGAGTCCTGGAGTGAGACAGATGGAGCCCTGGATGGAAACAGAGAGATGGAGCCCTGGAGTGAGACAGAGCGGAGAGCCCTGAATGGAAAACTTGATGTAGAGCCCTGGATGGAGTAAACTGGAGAGGCGTCCTGAAAAGAAAAGGGATTAGCGAGTGCCTTTCGGAATAAGGTTTGAACTCCCGTGAAATAGACTGTCCGCCCAGCTTGGCATATTTATTGGACTTTTTAGTAACCTATGAAGCAAATAAATACTATACTATAATAAATACTATACTATAATAAATACTATACTATAATACTATACTAATATACTATAGTATTATACTATATAACTCTATAATACTATAATAACTCTATACTATTCATATATATATATATGGCATGTTTTGAGCCAGAATCAGACTTAATTTTAAAAAGGATCTTTATTTAATGAAATCTATACAAGCTCTGAAGCTGAGAGGAGAGAGAAAAAAGAATCCCACCTTGAAAACTAAATGGGTTACTACTTAAACACAGATGTTCTAAGTATCGCGGATTTTATGAGTGTACATGAAAGTTAATGCTGACATTTAGAGCTATTAAATATAACGATCTAGAATTAGACATGTTTATTGACTAGGCCATATGTTCGGAAGAAATAAATGGGTGATTAGTTTGATACTTGAAGGTGAAATGAAAAATATCAGTTAAGTGCTAGATAGGGAATTTAATTTTTAATCTAATTTAATTATACTTACATATATATATATATATATATAGTTGGAATTTTTCCTCTTAACTCGTCTCTGATGCTCATAAACATTTTTGTTGAGATACACTGCTAACAATACAAAATGCAACACACTGAAAGAAGCATTTAAACCGTGTGAAATTTATATCATGCGTTGATGGCGATGAAATATGCAAATTATTAGCATTATAGCAGAGGTGCATATCACGGGTGACCTTAGCGCCACCCACAAGCTCTATATACGGGAAGACCAGATTGTTGATTTGAAGTACGGCAATTTTTTTTTCTTTGCTTAAGCTATTTATCTATGCCGTGTGGAAGACATTCAGAGTCTTTTGACCACGTTTCTGAATTCGACCGTGGAAGTCTATAGGAATTCCGGATTATATTTCAGAGAAATTGGTTAATGAGTTGGAGGAAACAAGCAACTGAGATTCGGATCTGTTAACGCTGTAAACAGGAGGAAACGATGGACCAACGGAGTCTATCTCACCCATCTCATTACATCACTGCCTGTCATGACAGGCGAATTGTACGCCTAGTAGTGATGGATCAAGTAGCCACATCACGAATCATAGCACAACATATTCAGTCTGTTATACATCATTCAATGTCTATTCGTACCATTCGACACCATTTTAAGCAGAGTGAAATGTCCACAAGGCGTCCATTGCTCCGTTTACTCTTGAATGGAAACCACAGACGCTTGTGCCGCCAGGGGTGTGATGAATGGTGGGCATGAACAACAGAATGGAACGACATTGTCTTTACTGAGGAATCCCGCTTCTGCCTGCAGCATCCTGATGTTTGGATTCGAATTTAGAGACATTATAAGGTAAGAGGCTGCTAAACTGTTGCGTTACACATCACTACACTGGTCCTGCACCCGGTATTATGGTTTGAGGATATTGGATTTCACTCCCACACTCCCTCTCGTACTCATTGCCGGTTCACTGAACCGCCAGTGCTACATTTATGAGGTGTTGGTGCCCGTGGTCTTCCTATACATTCAGCGCCTGCTATCAACCATATTCCAACAGGATAGTGCGCGACCACTCATGGCTTGCAATGCTGAAGATTTCTGTACCCATCCGAATGAATTACTTTCTTGGCTTGCTTATTCTCCCAATCTATCACCAAAAAAAGCATGTGGACAATGCTTTCACAACGACTGGCCTGGGATACATCATCCACTGATACACCAGATCTACTTAGGCAAGATGTGGAATGAACATGGATTACTGTACCCCAAAGATGTATCCAAATCCTCTTTGATTCAATGCCTGGGCATGTGACAGCAGTTTTAGCCAAGAATGGCGGCTACACTAACTATGTATTTTTTCATTATCAACACGTCACAAGTAGCTGTAATTTTAATCCTTATGTTTGTACAGCATGTAATCTGCCAAGTAAGTTCCGCTGGGATATTTCTGGTCCTTCTTGGTGTATTTTGTTTGGCCAGCAAGATAAACACGTAAACATACAATCATATTGAATAAAATATTGAAATGTCGAAGTAATAAGGCATATTTTTGAAAAATGTATTGCAAATAAATGGTATAATAAGCAATTGTATGTAGATGATAAAAAAATACTAAATATTAATACTGTCAATGTTTTTAAAAAGACACTGATATATTCTGGGATAATGTCCATCATTAAAATAATCAATAATTTAAAAGAATAAAAATACTATGAAGGAATAGTGATTCATTTTTATTTGAAAATTCTACTCCACAATTTGTTACTTAAAACTACTACTTAATTTTAAACTAGAAAATGATTCCTGTTGTAACAAAAAATTATGCAATTTGTTTCTCTCACAATTTAATGAATCTTTAAAGGGGAAAAAAAAGAACTTTTGATAAAGTTTATCCAGGAAAGCAATCAAATGTATGTGTGATTCCTCTTAAAGCATGTTAATATAAAGGATGATAATACTTCTTGCATAAATTCATTTTTTTCGTTAAAACAGATTTTATGTGAAGTATGAAATTTTTAAATGCATATAAAAATATTTATCTTGAGGAAGAAATTTTTTTGAAAAAAAAAATCTTTTTGTTCGGTTTTTCTATTAAAAAATGTGATAAAACATAACATAAGCGCGATGCCAGTATCGAAATATAACTGCATGATTCTTTTTATGGCTGCGAAAAAGAATTCTCTCCTTTCGATCCAAAACAAACCAGAATTTATGGAACGGAAATACTTTCACTAAGAGAAAAACATTCTGTTCCGCAAGCAGTTTTTCAAGTCCAAAAGTTTCTTTTCATAAGAGACACTCACAACTACAATCTTTTCCTTTCACGGGAAATGAAATCAATATTTTGTTTTCCTTTAAGCTCTTCCATAGCATTGCCATCAAGATATTCTGCTGATCGTTAGGAAAACCCCACAATACATACAGTGGAATTTCATTTTTATTGTAACACTATTAATTGAGATTAAATATTTTAAATCGGTATATCTAATATATTATGCAATGAGTATTAATTTAAACTGCCTATTTTTAAGCAATTCCATACATAAGGTAATACGATTAGTAGAATTATATGTTTTGAATCGCCAGCCCTAAGATATAGTATAAGAAATATTAATTTTAAATTATTGCCTTTAAGGTATCCGACTACGTTCGGAACCGTGATTTTGTAAAAGGGTGTAAATGGGTAATATTTATGATATTTAGTGTCACTTAGATTAGAAAATGTATATAAAATTGTTTTAAGAATAGTATTACAATAAAAAATTATTTAAGTACAATATTTTGACAAAAAATTAACATAGAATGACACATTTTCAAAATATTCTCCTTTTGTGAAAAATGCTTCTATTATAATAATATTTTTCCTGTATATATCTCAGGCCTTTGTACAGAGGCTCAACTAGAATTTTTGAAATATATAACTCAGAAGTGGGTTTATCCATGTTTTACGACAACAGAGGTGAGAAATTTTAAGAAAAAAACTCCGATAATTATTTCAATTGTTTGTAACTCTGAAAATAATGTGAATTTTTCAAAAGTCATAATTGAGCCTCTGTACAGAGTTCTGAGCTATGGACAGGCAAAATATTATTATAATAGAAGCATTTTTCACAAAAGGAAAACATTATGAAAAAAGTTTATTCTTAGTTAATTTTTTGCCGAAATATTGCATTTAAATGATTTTTTTTTGTCAAAATGTCCTTAAAATAATTTTATACATGTATTCTAATCTAAGTGACACTAAATATCATGAAAATTATCCATTTATGCACTTTTTTCAAATCACGGTTCCAAACGTAGTCGGATACCTTAAAGAGAAAAATGGTGGAAATGAGAGACAAAGGCAATGAATCAAATAACTTGAAATGTAAAAATGGATTTTGTGATACCATACGTTGAAGACAACAGTAGTAAAATCATTAAAACTGCATATTAAACTTTTTTGTTCGAGTGTGTGCGAGTGAGTATTAGCATTGCTTAAATATTTCAGACATGTAAATCAAGTAATTGTTAATGAAATTAAAGTTACAAGAAGATAATAAAAGTGAAAAGTCATTTCTTCAAATCGTGAGAGTCTGAAGTATTGTCAGATAAGGTGACGTTTGATCACTACGTTCTAAATAAAATGTTTTCGTCCTAATAAAGATAATGTAAATACAGTCAGACCTCTTATATAACAAAGCCATAAATGCCGGGAAAAAATTCGGAATTTTTAATATACTTTATAAGCCACATAAAACAAATTTTAAATTCATAAACACTATATATTAAAAAAGGTAATTATTCACCCCTTTTTTAAAATTAATATATGTTTATTTTATATATTTTACCCATCAAAAAAAAAGAAGAAAGAAAGAAAAACTTCAAGGAAAATAAGAAAAATCAATGTCGAATGGTTCATTGCATTTTCAATACTAAGAAAATAAATTTAAATTAAAATTAAGGAATTTTAAGGACATTTTCTTGTTTAAAGCATACAAGCATTAAACACACATTATTTTATAACTAGAACACGAGACAACTCCACTGAGTGTGCAATTGATATCGAAGATGTTTCTAGTAAACTGGACAATGGGGTTAAAGGTTGCACTTCTTGGATGAAACGTCTAGAACTTTATTGTTCTCAATGAGTTAGGATCTAATAAAAACCAGTTCAAGATTTATGACCACCGTAAAATGTGTTAAAGAGAGAATAACTTGAAATCTTCAGAAATGCATTAAAAATAAAGAGAGAAAAAATTGAATCGCAAAAGAAAAATTTCTTTTTATAGAAAATGCACTTCGCTATAGAGAAGTTATTTTACGAAGAATATTGTGAAATGTTCGCTATGAAGAAAAATTCACAATATAGAGGCTCATTATATAGAGGTTCGACTGTGTTACATTAATTTGAACTCTTCTTTCCTTTTTTATTTGCTGAGTTGTACCTTAATGTTCGTCAGTGTACTTTAGATCATTTTCTAAATTATTTTGTTGTTTAATTTAGACTACCATTAACTCTATAGGTATCAAATTAAGATTTAAAAAGAATATCTCCTTGACTTTTTTTTTTCGAAACATTATAAAAGTAGCTTAAAAGTTTTATACAAAAACGATACAACACTTTAAAAAACATCATTTATTGGATCCGATAAGTTAAATTGTTAATTTTATGTATTTTCGAGGCATTAAAGTTAAAATTTTTACACAACTTTGGTAGTAAGAGAATTGTACAACATTCCAATGATCTATTTTAAAACTATGAATAACAAGATATGCGTGTACATATTCTCCACAAAAAAAACCATGAAGGAAAGTTTATTTTTCCCTCAGGCATAAATATGTACACCTTCCCATTGCGAGTATGGTCAAATCTCTACATATTTTTTGCACCACATCACGACATCCTTTATCTTCCACTGGTTTGGAAAAAGACTTTCAAAGAATGGCATGGCATTGTTAGGCCGAATGTTCGAAGCATGCGATATAAGTAGGCAGTATTTAAATGGCTAAAAACAAAGATGCACACTTTTGCAAATAATAATACTTTTCACCAAGCACGAAACATGGCATTGATTATTTTACATTACACACGAAAATAAAATAAAAAGAGAGTGAGTGAATTTTTTAACGTCACACTATAAAGCGGTGAGACGGCTATTGGCGATAGACCTATGAATTTTGAATCTGGGCCAAGTGAAGAGGACGACACCCAATCTGTCTGCCCCTCCTCTAACTTCCACATCACACAGACAGGAGGACGTTTGAGCTTCGACAAATTTATTGTGAATCGAAACTCTCTACACGGCGGGTCTTCGGTGGTACCTTGACTCGAATCCTTGACACGCCAGGCATGAATTCATGACCACAACCACTGGTCTACCACGGCTACAATAAGTAAAGAACTGGGACTCAAATTTATTCTTTAAAACTTTTATAAGAAAAGCAATTATTCTTCAATTCTTAAGCTAAAATACTTGACGAACCGTACAGTATTTAAAAATAAGTTAATACTAAATAATTTTCTTTTTTTTTTAGATCTTGTGGTTTGTTCCGACGGTACATAAAAATAAAACTTCAAGATGGTTGTGAAAAATAAAGTAAAAAACTTCCATTTTTTTTTTTTTTCTTTTATTGTACAAGAAACAAAATTTCTCTGGGCTTATAAAATAAGGAATAATATACCGTCAATGGACTTAGTTAAGAATGTTAAGATATTTTATGCAAAATCTTAATATGCATAAACCTAAAAAGTTAATTAATAAGAAAATGGTAGAGGAAATGAGACACATGGCGAGAAATGTTTCTTTTTCAGGGATTTCATGCTTCATGGCACTACTAATGTCATCTGTCGATGACTAAAGGAACTATTTAGCATTAATCCAGAAACGAGCAGTTGGTAATCGAAAACTAGAATATTTTTTAAGCAAATGTAATTCTAATGGTACTCTGAAGTACCACTGGAGCATAAAGGATTAATCCTTTCGACGGGTCGATGTATGCGTTACATCTGTAGAGACTAATTCGTCACATTAACATCGTGTGATAGTTGGATAATAGGATGCTAGTTCAGATGTCACTTAACAAAGTTTCAAAAGTACGGATTGATCAACAAAATACCTTGTGTTTCTTAGAAACTCGACGCAAACAATCAATTAATTAAACTCTTGGGGTTTTTTTATTACGTGCTCGAAAGTGGCATGGAACAATGGAAATTAATTTTATTATTCCACATAAACAACTTCATTGTGAAAATATACTCATCGTCTTTCAATGCTTCAGAAGCCAAAAGTTACAGAAATAAAATTTATAAAACAATCTAAACAGTCATAAAAAGAAGAAATTTACTTTAACTTGAATATATCGTTTCGACAAACAGAAAATGGCTACTTTGAACAAATTTATAAATCCAGATAAAAAATGTTAGACAGACAAAGAATGAAAATTTCTTAAGCAAAATATAACCAAAAAATATAAATATAAATATAAAATATAAATATATTTTCTGCCAAATATAACCAATATAAAATTTCATTCCATATTTAACTATCTTTATGTTTTTAATGTAAAAGGTTTCATTTGCAGATTATTTCGTCAGTTTTTTTTTTTGTTCACTTATAAGTAAATCCCAAATCAATTATTTACTTTTGCACGCGTCTAGACTAATAAAACATATTTAAGCTTACATTTTAATAGATTATTTTCTTTTGGAAAAACTTTCCATTTCAAAAGAAGAAAAAAATGTATCACATTTTTGTAATAAATAGTAGAATAAAAACACTTATGCTACCATTAATAAATAATATACCATTATTATTATAGGAATTCCTTAGCCCTATTTTATTTTAATACCTCGGAATTCCAAGGACTATAGTATAAGGTAGTGGGATTATTTCTTAACACTTACAGACACATATATCTTACTCAATGTTATGATATCCCTCTATTTTTGGGGCTGTTTCTTCAAATAATGTAACAATGTGGGATTTGAATTGCCCCTTTAAACAACTGAAAAATTCTACAAATGTGTCAATATAATTTCTTTTGCGTGGGAAAAAATTAAATTGTTCTTTAATTTTATTTTTAAGCGTTTTTATTATTTCAGCCCGGCACTTTCATAATATCTTAAATATTTTTTTCCTCCCAATGGGGATGTGGATAGGTATCTACCATTCCATACCTTGTACATTCCCTGGAATCTGGTATCTCTTTTTAGTGGGGCACCATAAAGGTGGATACCAATCGTAGCAATGCAATTTTGACGCAAAGTTTCCACTCTAGAGAGAAGCACCTCAGTTCTGACAATGCGAAATTGTACAAGGGTTCAATTTTGCCGAGAGAGCCCAAAACAAACAGGCACTCTAGGGATCTTGAACACGTCACATGATCTCACAACATGGACGCTGTACATTTTTTTGCATCATTAAAATCTACCAATTTGGGAAAGGGTTGAACAACAAACTTGGGCGTACAAGGAATGGGCCAAACCAACTCCATCACCCAGACGGCTATTTTTTAATCCATTATCTTAAATCCTAATTTTGGTATATTATATTATCAAATCTGTTTTTAAAACTTTTCAATAATAGGCATTACTAGGATTTTTGAAATCTCTAAATTTGAGACTAAGGATATTCAAGTAGATTCTCGGATTCCAGTTTGGCTCCATTCATTGATATCTCATGAAATAACATCATTTTACGGAAAATAAAACTAAGCATTACATTCTTTGTTCAATTTCAAATTGAATAAAGTAGTTCTATCTCAGCCACCGTCTTTTTCTCGCATCATATGGTTATAGTTAAGAAATTCATCACAAAAACAATCCTAATATGCATGCTAAATAAATGCAACGTGACATTAATTCGGAATAATTGGGCTGTAATTCTTCCGGGGAAAATGAAGTACCGTATAAAACCAAATAATTTTTAAAATGAATCATGGTACATAAGTGACACTTTCAAAAAGAAGAAAAAATAAGTAACTCAACAAGAGAAAATTCAATGTGTTACTTGTATAATAATCGAAAGGCCAATGAGAGAAAAAACTACTAAAAACTTAACGGTTTTGGGTTTACTAATTATGAATTGAATCTTAATAGTTATCCTCATCAAATGAAACATGGTTCAACAAGATTGCATTTAACGAGAATTTGCTATAGACCAGAGGTTCCCAAACTTTGTCTCATAGACCCCTTGCCATGATTTTCAGTTTCGGGTAGACCCCTGCTTACTTAATATTGAATTTTTGCGAATTTATCAACTTAAATGTCTTTTTAGTAGCTGGTACTACTACTTACTTTAAAAGAATTAAATTTCTAACAGTGGGGAAGCATAGCGTTTAAAACTTAAGTAGTACATGTAACTGAACAACAAACAAATGCTTTTAAGGAGAATGAAGAATCCGGTGCTTCAATAACAAATTTTCGTCCTTTAATATCAATCTATTCATATTTCTCCTTTGTTAATACGTGACCAGTTTTTTGCTTTTTGTTTTTCAGTGATTGGCAAACTCACTGAAACACCCTCTCACTAGAAAAAGCACACAATTAAAAACTTTCTCCCGATATTCCATAATTCGTAACAAATGTCTTTACACATGTATGTCTTTTTCAAAGCCAAAATTGCTGACATCCGTTTCTAAACTTTATTTTAAGATCTTCGTTAGGACCTATTCTGATCAGTTCCTATTGTAGTATGACTTTTTTTTCAGTGTGACTATATGAATTAATTGTCTACTGTGATATTATTGTAAAAAAAGCAAACCTAGTTTCAAAACCTGAGTAAACGGCATTTAAATGTTGAACGTTGAGTAAAATGTCCTGACAGATTGTCTTTGACAAATTGAAGGAATTTGAGACATCAAATATTATATTTCTTTAGTTTAATTCTGGAAAGAATTGTTGAAATAGTCCTTGTCTTAATAAAACTTATGCTGTCACCTACCACCACAAATTCACCTCACTACATTTTGTTAATAAATCAGTTAAATTGGTAAAATATGGTTTAAACTAGATCAAAATTTTTTTAAAGATTAAAGTCACGATCTGGTTTAATGAGAGCCACTATCATAGACCCCCATTTACACCTCATGGACCCCCAAATTATTTTTTCGCTGGCGTGGACCCCTTGCAGGTCGTCATAGACCCCTGGGGGTCTATATGGACCACTTTGGGAATCACTGCTATAGACAATAGTGTGCTTAGTTAAAGAACAAAAAACGCTGATTCAATTCAAGTGAAATTGGGTATGAAAGAAACTTAAAATTATTACTGAAACACATGATGATAAAAATATATGATACTTATTCATGATCAGAATTTATGCTCTTTAAAGTATAATAGTTTCTAGATGGCACTTGTATATATAGCATAATAGTGAGAATGTTTTTCCCTGGGAGCAATGCAGCTCTTACAACGAGCTTTTATTCTGTCATCAAGGTTATTTGGTGGGTCTTGACACAATACATCCCAATCTTTCACCAAGGTATTTCTTAATTCAGTGAGTACCATGAGAGAGTAGGAAAGGGCAGGGACGTCTTAAGGCACGGGTCCGGGCCCAGGGCTTAGGCTACAATGTGGGCCTTGTCTCGTTTTCGACTCAGCCTTCATAAGATAATAATTGGAATAATTTCAACGGGGTCAAATGTTATTTCCGGTTGTATTCTTCGAAACACTCGAAATTTCAGACAATACGTCAACTGGCTACATGTGATGACCATCGTCCATGTTTAGGCCTACCTCCATTGCTTATTCAGTAAAAAGGCGGCAGTTGGTCGAGCTGGTTTGTGCGATTGTAAGATATGCATATTTATTTGTTTCGTGATATTGTTTGTACGAGTGCAACGTATGCTATGTAATGTCTACTTTTAACAGTCATTGGTGGGGCACACATTTATGTAGGGGCCCAAGGTCTACTTTTGTGAAGAGGCCCAGGGATTCATGAAGTCTTAAGACGTCCCTGGGAAAGGGTTGATAATACAAGTATGCAATTTATTCTTCCAGGAGAGTATCTCAGACATTATGTACGAGGTTCAGGTCTAGAGATCTGGCTCTTCATTTTATTCTGTGAATAATATCATCATAACTACACTAAATGCAATAAAATCATCTGATATAATTTTGAATCCAACTTATATATGCTTCATTCACATTAAGCAAATCAGATTGGTTAAGTGCGATAAAAAATTTAAGGTATCCGACTACGTTTGGAACCGTGATTTTGCAAAAGCGTATAAATGGATAATATTTATGATATTTAGTATCACTTAGATAAGAAAATGTATATAAAATTGTTTTAAAAATAGTATTACAATAAAAAATTATTTAAGTACAATATTCTGACAAAAAATGATAATAGAATGACCCATTTTCAAAATAGTCTCCTTTTGTGAAAAATGCTCCTATTATAATAATATTTTGCCTGTATATATCTCAAATCTCTGTACAGAGGCTCAACTAGAATTTTTGAAGTATATAATTTAGAAATGGGTTTATCCATATTTTACGTCAACAGAGGAGAGCAATATTAACAAATAAAACCCAATAATTATTTTAATTGGTTGTAACTCTGAAAATAATGAGAATTTTTCAAAATTCCTAGTTCAGACTCTCTGGAGAAGTCTTTACCTTATATAAGCGAAATATTATTATTTTAGAAGCATTTTTTATAAAAGGAGAACATTTTGCAAAAAGATCATTTTAAGTTAATTTTTTACCAAAATATTGTATTTAAATATTTTTTTGTCAAAATATCCTTAAAACAATTTTATACATGTATTCTAATCTAAGTGACACTAAATATCACAAAAAGTATCCATTTACGCGCTTTTTTTAAAATCACGGTTCCGAACATAGTCGGATACCTTAGCTTCTATGGAAGAGCCTATAAAGGGAAATAATGAGATATAATTACGAAAAAAAACAATAATTTCAGCAAGATTTTTCTCTCTCCGTTTTCCTCTTTTTTTTTTCTTTTTTTTTAATCATTTTATTCAACATTAATTTCGAAGGTGGAGAAAAAAATCCAAACTTGAAGTGCGTAAGATTGTTTTGATGATTGTTCTATTTGTTAATCGACATCAATGACAGCTGCAAAATATGATGAGGGAGAATCAGCTATATTACTCAAAACTAATAATTCACGATTAAAATAAAGAAGTAAAAAGCCAATGAATTGAAAGAAATAAAAATTAGAAATGAAATGAACGAAAAGCACAAAAGGAACACGGGTCAAATCAAGCACATGTGTAATACATTGAAAAATCGCTCAACTCATTCGATGTGACTAACTTGGCACGAAGCGCCTGACGCATGCACGGCGCTCAATGGAATCGTAGAAGTAAGAAGTTCACGGTCATCCTCCCTAGAAAGCAAATTTCTCTCTTCATTCTTAGAACAGCGTGAGGGGAGCTGTATCGTTAGCTCATTTTATTGTAGGTAGAAATGGTGTAAAACAGCTAGTCAACTTATTAATTTTGGGGGGAAATTTTGTTGGAAATAAAACTTCGATTTCTGTCTAACTTGAAATTTCCTATACAAAGTAATTCCGACACTGAAGTTTAAGTAGATCGCGGAACTGTTCCATTCCTAATTAGCATAAAGTTCGGCAGAAGGCTTCTTTTTCATTTGACTTCGGCTACTCCCATACTATATAAAGACATGTGACCTGCTTTTCGAAAGAATCGTTATTATGACTGAAAAGGCTATGGTTGCAAGATTTGATAATATTTAATTTTAAGAAAATTTAACTTCTTATCTTAACATTAATAAATCTAATATTTAAAGTTTTCAGACTTCCATTTGTTCTTGAGTTTTGGCTAAAATGACCGCGGATTAATATCGACTTGCACCAGTTTTAAGATTTAATTTGAATGCTGAAGCATGCTCATCGCTCCTACCACCAAAAACATATCCATTACACTCTGACCGTCTAATGCATGCTCGCAGGCCCCTAGAGAATAAATCATGATCACCATTTCTCAGCAACCTCCCATAACCACGTTAAGAACCACTGATTCAGAAGAACAGAACTTACTTAAAATTGATGCAACGTAATTTGAACAAATTTCTTAAAAAACCTATTTCATTGAATCGATTAAATTTAACAGATGACTTCCTGTTTTTGGCATTTTGAACCACTTATGAAATCGAATTTACTTTCTTTTATAATCCTTTAAGAGAAATATTTTGGATAATAATAATTTAAAAAATGATGAAAACAATGTAAATATGCGTAAAAGTCTGACGCTTCCTTAAAAAAAAAATAAAAAAAATAAATAAAAAAACGTTTTTCATTTCATATACAATTATTATTTCGAGTGAGAAACAGATCTATGTTTCTGGATATCAAAAGTAAGATTAAATCGTTATTTTAATACTTTTTATTTATTATGTATTGAATTTTTCTGCGAAAAATAGGACTCCATTATTTATTTTGATACTTGTACACTTCAAAAATCCTTATACATCGTATACTTATGTTGCATACAAATTTTAAAGATAGGAATTTATATATATATATATATATATATATATAGGAAAAGACCGCCCTTAAAGTTGGAATTGAAATAAATTATAGTTTAAAAAAAAACTAAAAAACACGCTTTTGTAGTGAATCGAACTAAAAAGTAAAAAAAATAATTCTCAATAGAAGAATAAAATGATTAAAGAGAAAATTAATGTCATTAGGATAAAAGCGTGGGGTGCTCTATATTAATTGTTTTAACTTCTTACTAGTTCCATTCCGAAATGCTCAGTGTAAAAAGGTAGTACAAAGCACCCCACGCTTTTACCACAATGACATTAATTTTCTCTCGTTAATCATTTTATTCTTATATTAAGAATTTTTTTTTTTTACTTTTTAGTTCGATTCACTATAAAAACGTGTTTTTTAGGGGTTTTTTTTTAACTATAATTTATTTTTCATTTTTTAGTTTTATCTTCAATAAAAGCCTGTTTTTTTAGTTTTTAAAACTATCATTTATTCTTTACTGAATTTATCTTTGAGTTTGATATTTGGAGCCTTAATTATGTGGCTGCTGGAATTAGTCTTGCTCTTCAATGGATATTAATTAATGGGTCTGAAGGGCATTTATGGAGTCTCGGATGTATCCCATATCGTTATATTTCAAAGATTTCGTCTATATTGCTGCAGGTCTAACTAATAAAAGTGCGTAAAGAAGAAATATTAAATGTCAATCGTATTATCACCTTTTAAACGTATTGCTATAATGTTAATTCGTATCATCGCTTATAAACGTATCGGTTTATCAAAATAAAAAAATATTTAGCAGTTAGAAAATAAATTTATCACCTTTTAAACGTATTGTTATAATGTTATTTCATATTATCACTTCTAAACGTTTTTCTTTATAAAAATAAAACATATTTAGCAGTTAGAACATAAATTATTTTTATTCTCTTGGACGAGGCTTTTTTCCCCTTTCTCACATAAAGAACACTTTTTTGTTTGCTTTATTTAAAAAATAACAAGCGTTTTCATTTTTAGCGTTGCTCCTTTTTAAGGGGTAGGGTTTTTTAATCGCCATATCTGGAACTAGTCGCCAAGTTTGGAAATGGAGTATGGAATTTGTCGCCAAATTTGGAAATGGAGTATGGAATTAGTTGCCAAATCTGGAAACGATATAATGAATTAGTCGCCAAATCCCGTAAATCCTTAAAATCGTTATTTTTGACATCCTGATCAGGACAATGGAACAAAATTTTGAAATTATTGTATTGTCATCGGGCCTTGACAAGTGTGCAAAATTTCGAAGTAATCTGACCTTTTAAAGTGGGTGAAAATCGAGTCCAAAGATTCCATTACATACAAGTGAAACTTATAAAAGCGTGTTAAAAAAAAAAGAAAAAAAAGAGCATGATTTGTCTACGTTGTTGTCACAATGCACACCGGTTTGGCTAGTTTGGCTGAAAAACTGGCTATCGACGCAAACTTTTGTCATTGTTTTAACAGTGACATTGTTACAACAATGTAGACGAACCTAAATTGGCGTCGAAAACCGGTAATTTAATTTAATTAATAAATTAATATTTGAAAAATGTATTAACATCAAGTGTCATCCACTTCAAATTTAAAGAAATTTATTTGAACTTGATTAGATGAAAGAAAGCATTTTAATAAGATTGAAAATTTGAAGAGAATAAATATGTATATGTATCTACATTTGTTATGTCTCTTGAACTCCAATTTCTTTCTTCTTTGGCATTGTAGGTTATACAACTTTTTCACTTGGTATCTGATTTTATTTAATTATACTATATAAATATATATATATAGAGAGAGAGAGAGTTAATAGTAGAGGAATTGAGAAAAAGAATTTTGTGGGTGTTTCGGTAACACCCAAAAATGAAATAACCTCAATCAGTCATGTATGATAACTGATTCCGTGGAGCTTCTAACTTAAACACAAGAAGAAATTCTTTTTCCTTTTACGAGAATTACAATACAGTAATCGCTCAAAAATCCTGAATTGTTCTTTTATGAGAATAAGCACGCCTTAAGTGAATATTCAGTAGTTTTTAATGAATAATTTCTAGTTGTGATTCCTGCTAGTTTCAACAACAAATAATTTATATTGTTCAAGTTTTACGCAGTAACTTAATTCGTAAATACCTTAAGGGATTCACTTCACCACAGGAATTAGTCAAACAATAGTTTTCTCAATATCGATTGAAAAAAAAATTAACTCTTTTTAATTAAGCTGATATTTTTACTCGAACTTTGCTAAAAGTATTTTGTTAAAATTCCAGCTGTATTATATTGATATACATTATTTCATGGTATTTTTTTAGTAAAAATATTAATATCCACTGTATATTTAAAAAGAAAAGTTTTAAACAACAACAAGAATACAAAAAAAAAATCAGAATTATTTCAGAAACTTTGAACACATATATTGATGCTGTACAATTAAGCACTGTATCTAGATATTTTGTCAAAAAAGTGATTCTAAAAATTGCATGTTGTAAGAAAATGCATGACTCGTACAGTGCACGTTATCGTCAATAATCAACTCGTGGTTTAGTTATTAAAAAACATTGTAGCTAATTCATTACTGTAAGATCATTATAGTATTTTTTTCACCATAATAGATATGGATATTTGCCAAACGCCCACCTACTAAATGCGTGTCTTTTTCCTATCATTAAAAATACTATTTTCCGTAATGTAAGAACTCAAATGGTATGTCATTACTGCTTGTGCATGAAATACTTAAGCAAATTGCAGGGTGGTTTCGCTTAAGGTGAAATTGTTTCAATATCAACATTTTCCTTCTGTATTCATTCATTTAGTTTCTTCAGTAAAATATTTCAATTCAGTGAGAATTGTGTTATTTTTATTATAATAAATAGTTTAGTTCTATTGTATTTCATTGTTTCAAGATTGTTTTTTTTTGGTAAGTTTTTTTATCTTTTAAAACACCCATGACATTTAAAAATATTTATGAAATATTACTTTAAAAAAGGAGTAAATAGATAGATGTATCTTCAAAAAATGTCGAAATTTTTGAATGAAATTTAAAAATTTTTAATATAAAAAAAGTTTATAGTGTAAATGTTATAATTTATTTAGAAATTTTTAGGAAAGTAGTCGTACCAATCTTTTCTTTTTTTCTTTTTTTTCTTTTTAGTATATGTTCCTTATAGCAAAATTAATTGGATATAATATTTTATAAAATGAGCTCATAATTCTGAAAACGTTAATAGCTTTTAATTAAAAAGGATAAAAATTGCTGCTTAGTGATTTGCACAATTATTGTAACTTTTTTTCTACAATCCCAACCATTTAAATTCGTTATATATCTATAAAATATCAATAATACTTTTTTTTATTTAACATAATAATCATTAAGCCCACCAATGTTCTTACTTTATATCAAAAGAGGATAATTAAGTCAGTTTCAAATTCAATATTTTTAATCTTGCATATGTTTTTTAAATTTACAAAATACCTTTACACATGTAGCCTTAAATGTATGTCCTAAAAAAGCAAAACTAAAAAAAAATAATAATAATAAATAAAATAATTTCACCTACGTATTATTTTTAAGAAAGTGATATTGTTCAGTGTAAATATTGTTATTAGTATTTCCCTCTAAATGTTTATTAAAAAATACTATTTATTCCATCACAATTCTTGTACAATTGACGAAATAATAACTGTTCTGTGGCTTAACAGTGCTTTCTTTGTTTTTATTTTATAAAAGTTTATTGAAATTCGATTTTAAAAGATTAATTTAAGGAGTGTGATTGATTTTTCAAAAAAAGTTCATCAAATCGATCTATTAAAAACCGGTTGTTGTTACTAATCCTCCAGGGTCTTATGAAGTCAGACAAGATCAATAATTCCGGTAATACTGATGAAATCGAACGCAAGAAGTGAAGAAGTATAAAGATCCTCTCTAGCAAAGCCCAGACAGTCCAGAATGAGGTCGGGTGAACTAATGATAGTTATTTAGATCCATAGTTAGAAGTTACACACTCTTTGTGTTCACCAACTAAAAGTACTACTGGCGAATTATTCGCACCAGTTATTAGGAAATTTTAACTACTAATGGATGTTCGGCTCTTTTTGATACCTAAATTAATATAGAGAAGAAAATACTGCTCCATTCACATTTACTGCAAGATGTATGTTTTCACAGTTTCCAAACAGTGTAAAGAATAAGAAAATGTAACAGTTTTGATGGGATTTTCATTATCAATTTCTGTATTCAATAAATTTCCGCAATTCATAAATTTTCAAAAACAAAATTTCTGCAAAACCATGCATATAATAAAACTCACTTCTTCCAACTCTCAAAAAATACATGAAGCAGATTGAATTATAAAATGTGTAAATTGTGTGAACCATAATAGACCTGAGTAATATAATAATCACTGTATATAAAAAAGCAAATAACTATCATTTTATAGAAAAATCGGTAAAATCCTAGGAGAGCCCACACCCTTGGCGACAAAACGAAAAAAGCGCCAAGCCAGAACGAGATGGCGCCATGCGAAACCGACAATGGCGGCAAGTGAGTACAGAGAGATAAGGTGGATGCGTAATGAAAATATATGTAAACAATACAGAAATTAAGCATTTAAGATTAAAAAAATATAAAAACAGCACTTACTTTCTTACTGCTGATCTTTTCCGAGTGGAGGGTACAGCATAACAGATTTTAAAAAAGTCTTGAAGGTCTCATCGCTAAGTGAATGATCGTGTGAGCGCCGCCATTTTTATTCTGCGAGGTAATGGTCGAACATACCTTCGGCGTGGCTGGTGCAATTTCGAAGAAAGCGTTTTATTGTCGACCATGTTACATCACACCGATCGTTAAATTTGGACATTCAGAACTCTAAGCAATCAATCCTTTTCCTTCATACACTATTCAATCAATTATTTCTAACCTTTCACATTCAACAAAGTAAAAAATTCTAAGATATATCCCTTCACACACGCAACCATTCCAGTCTGATTCCCCAAAACAAAATGAAATTCGAAATGCCCGCCGACAAAATACGAAATTTCTAGAAATAGTTAGATTTACCATATCTAGTGTATCAAAGTAGGGTTACTAAGATGGCTCAATTATCGCCAACCCAAAATAATTCGCGCCAAGGGTGTGGGCTCTCCTAGGACTGAACCGAAAAATCTGAAGTTTCAAATATTTTTTTGCGAATTTCTTATTTTTTATTTAAAAGTCAGCAAATAAAAATAATAAAATAGTGATAAGTCTAGTGCATCGAGTATAGAACTCGGGAAGTAAACACACAGTTTACGAAATTACAATAAATTATAATTTAATTGGAGAAATCTTTTATTTATTTCCACAAATATGTTTTCATTTTTATTTTTGAAGAAAGTGCATCATATATTTACCATTATACTACTGGCATTAAGAATCAAGCTTTATATAATTTTGATTGTATTTTAAGACAATGCATTCTGAACAGATTTAAACCTTTAGATGTAAATTCAAATAAACTGTGGCGCCATCTCTTGAGCATCGTAAGCCTCTTTAATGAATATCTAATTTGTGCTCATAGTAAGTAAATTATTTAAAGTTGGAATTATGTCGATTTTCTCAATCGCTTAATCTTGCAATTGTGAATGAATATTAAATTATACTATGGAAAAGCGTTTTAACTTTACGGGAATATCACCCCGTGTATTATATGACCCATTACTATTTATAATCCATTTTTTTGCAGTTTTGAAGATAAATATAATTAATAATTTTCCATTCATTTTAAAAATGTTCATGATCAATCTTTAAAAATGATTTAAAAAGTGCAGGATGTTATTTCGTTTGGGATAAGCATGTGTGTGCTACTTAATATAAAAGCATTGAACCTCATTGAAAGTATGTAATGTTTCGAAATTTCAACATTTTATTATTTAATTAATTGCTTAAAATTTTACAATGAATACGAAATTAAAAATAATTGTTTTTATTCATTTTAAAAAGGATTTTAATACAAAATCTCAAATAAAAATAGAAAAACAAAATTAAATACAGGGTTTTAAATTGTATTTGTAAATTTAACATGTAAAAAGTGTTATTTTCAGTTTTTAATTCAGTTATCACACTTTGGGGATTTGGTATTAAAAATATCTTAGAAACCTAGTTTAGATTTATATATTTATGCAAAAAAATAAGTGCAACAACGTTTTTTTTTTCATTTATTTTTAAAATGTTACATTATATTAACTAACTTTTAAATTTATCTGAATAAGATTGCAGCTTGTTTAAATAATTTAAATAGTAAGATATAATTTATTAAATAATATAATATTTTAATGTACAGGTGCATAAGTTTTAGTTACATGGTAAGAAAAAAATCTAAGCAATAATTTAATATTATTAATTTGGAAAAGTTTTCTGAAATATCAGATTGAAACAACAAAATTTATAACTGTATCTGAAGACTCCTATTAAACTTAGTCATTACAATATTGCTTAGTATACAAACAATTTCGTGGTGATCATTGTTAAATAAAAAAAACTAATGAAGACACACTGAAATATCTTCATGAAATATATAAGAGAAATGTCAATATAAATTTGAAACATATAGCTTATAATTTAATTATAAATTGCAAAACATCTATACTTTGAAATATATTATTATAAAAGATGAATGATAAAATAGAGTAACAAATTACATACACTGTGATTTCAATAAGTAGCCATTAATTATAAATATTCTCTTTTTGCTGGTTTCTTTTATTCTTAAAGAAAAGTTTACATATTGTTTTGTTGATTGCAGCTCTTTTTCCATGTGCTAAATTTTCACAAAAAGGATAATTGTAGTCTATGTTCACAATTTGTACATCTGGAATTTCGCTGAATTACAGAATCACAATATATTTTTAAAGCGAAGAAAACGTATTTAACATAACATAAATACAGGATATTATTATGATTTTGATAAACACTTCTAAACTTAAGATGGAATTACATTTTAATAGAGGAGTTATTTATTTTAAGATTTTTTCTTGCTACATTTACACATTTAAATATTAATAAATGTTCCAATAAGATCAATTGTTTGCCAACTTCGCACTTAAAAACAACATGCACGTTATTGGCCATTTATTTCTCAATTTTGAAACTTGGCCAAATCATGTATACGAATGTCGGTAATAACAGAAACACAGGTATTACATGTTCTATAACACGTTGTTTTCTGTAATAATCCAGTGGTTCATGATATTTATGATACAGATTTTTAATCAAACAACATGATGACTCTTTTCAAAGGCAAACATTTTTGAATAACTATCTAAATTTCTAAATAGTATTTATTTTTTGTTTTTTTTGTTTGTTCAAAAGTTAAAATTATTTCAGCCATTAAAGGATTTATTACTTTATTTCGCATATTAAATGCACTATCGTATTCGACATATTGAGATTAACATTAACTTTTGCAGTACAAGCTATAACTAATATGTTCACATCCAAAACTAACATTCAAAATAATTTATAAAATCATAAGCCTATTATTATTTTAATGTTATGAAAAATAATAAATGATTATGTGTGTAGCGATAAAAGTTAAGCATTAGATACTCTGAAGTAATAATTTTACAAGTAATAATTAAGCAATTTTAGGATTAAAATATCAATAAAATAAACTAAAACAAAATGAAAAATAATAGGCATAAGGTCTCTCAAATGTTAAAAAAAAAAATGTTTTAAATACGGCAATTCTTTAATATTTTAAAATAGATTTGGAAACTTTAGACAGATGGCGACACTGCAGCAACATAATAGCATTTTCAGCGTTGTAGTATATTACCTTAGCATTTATTAAAGATAATAATAAACCAAATGTAAATCATCATATTTATATAAAGTAATTTTGATCGCATAATTATTTTTAATTTACATAAATTTTAAAAAAAGTACATTTTTTTTTTATTTGTATGATTTTTTTTTTTTTTTAATTTTATTATTTATTTTTTATTTATTCTCTTATTGTCATTTGTAAAATTTCAAAACTGCGAAATGTAGAAAATTCAATTCAATAATATTTAGGTAAAATGCAAGGACGTAGCTACCGCCGTATCAGCCGTATCAATGATACGGAGCCCCCAAGCTTCAGGGACCCAACATGTGTTAGCAAAATATCCTAAACTATTAAGAAGCTTCAAAACAAGAGCCCCCGAGAAATTTTGATACCGGGCCAACTCTGGACTTGCTATGCCAATGGTAAAATACTCTGTAGTTAAATCATGGTATTAAATGTGTAATAAGTATTTCAAATTATGTTTCTTTGCTTCACTTGTTTACATATTTTTCATTACTTACATACTCTAAATTTACATTAACTCTTTGAGTACAAATAGGAATTCAAAATTTTAAAAAGTTAGTAAATAATTTGCGATTAATTTTCACGATAGGACACTTTTGTTTCTTTAATTTACTAAGATTTCGAATTTAATTACAAATATGAAAAATGTGTTAGTTCAAAGAATTGTTCAGATATATTATTTTCCTTCTAAAATTTTATGAAATCATTTAATAATAACTTCCGAAGAATTGAGTTAATTATTCGTGTAAATAAATGATATTCAGTAAAACTCCATTTACTATTTGCATCTTAACTTTCTTTAGCTTATACAAATTTATTCTTCATAACATGATTATGTTAGTTCCTCAATTTAATTTGCTTTTAAAAGAAAATTCCAACATTACGAAATTAAAATAATGATGGAAAATCTTTTTAACGTTATATAATTCTAATCTACATATAGACAGGAAACTTTACGTTTCTTGTTTCTTCTAGAGATGATTTGACTAAGAAAGCTATTATTAATATTTGACGAATTAATATTTAATTATTTTACTTTTGCGAAATCTTAAAAAAATTGTTTTATATTTTCATTAATTAAAAGTACTTTATTACCATGAAACACCAAGTATATAATTTTTCATATATTTTCAGTAAAATGTATTTTACAAGGGCATGTTAACATTTTCAAATATTAGTAATCATTTAAAAAATTTTTAGATGCAATCTACTTAAATAGCAATTCTAATTCTTTTGTGTCAAAAAAAGGAAAGAAACCAAATAAAAACAACAAGTTTATGTATATAATTTAAAGAAATAAATAGAAATCGATTATTTTTTTTCATACGAAAAAAATTGATTATATCGTCCTTCCTTTATAATTCGCCTAAGAACTTCCAAATAAACATTAAAACATTCCGCATAGATATTGATGAGACCTAACCGCCAACCTCTCGCCAAATATGGCGCCAAAAAAATGACTTTTCGACAAAATGAATCCAACATGGCGGCCGTCGAGCAAATAAAATACCTGTTCATGTACAACTACAGCATTATAATTAGAGTTGTATGGCTTCTTCCGTTAAATGAGTAAAATATTTTTCTTTTATTTGCTTTTTAAAGTTATTTTAATTTTTACTTACGCTTTCCTCGTTATTGTTATGAGTTCCTTATTTTCACTTTGCCATTGCTGTAATTCATTCTCTTAGCCGTGTTGCCATCAGCGGTACAAATTCCTTTCTTCCGTTTTACCAACACAGCTAAAAATACCTTTTTACCTCAATTATGTCTCTAAAAAAAATTTTTTTTCTATCTACCAACGTTGCAAGGAGAATTTCCCTTCTTTTTATACTCTCACTTGATTTTTTTTAAAATAAGAGAAAAATTTCTTCGTTAAATTTTATTTCTGTTTTTGTTAAAAAAATTTTAGCAAAGCAAAGCTTGTAACTGCAGTAAAATTTTTGCCATATTGTATTAAATTAACCTATTAAATTTCTGAAGAAATTTTTTTTTCATATTTTATAATCTTTACCTATTAAGAGTTCTTTGTTTTTGCTTTTATGTATTTTCAAATTGAAATGTGGCTCGTTTTTAACCCAAATATAAACATAATTAAAATATCTGAAAGAAAAAAAAAATCACACAATTAAATCTTGAGAAAAGCTTCAAAAAATCGTTTGAATTTTAGTTACAAATATACAAACATTTAACAGATGAAGGTTACATATACTTTTTTTTTCTGTTAAATATTTCTGATACTTTTAAGTTAATGAAAGATATTTTTTTTAAAAAAATAGTGTTTTTAACTATTGGGAATTTGATGTCTCTCACTAATAAATAGTTCATAAGAATATTATTTTCATATTCATTGAGCCTTCATTTATAAGAAACATCCTCTAAAATAAATAAACCACAAAGTGTTTGTTATTGTTTGATTGTATATCAATTATTATGTAAACACATTTAGGACTACAATGCTCTTCGAAGGTTAATGAACAATATTTTTCTAAATAAACCATCTTAAAATAACATTTCATTTATGAAAATTTAAAGAAACTATAAATTTTGAGATGATTCACTGATGCCGTATAATAATACCTATTGGAATCTTTGTAAATAACATAACAAAATACAACATAACATGTATATATTTAAAACCAAAATTTACCGATGAATCTAACTGATATTAGAAATATGATTAAATTACTAAGTCATAAGTTACATCGAAAATTTCAGGTCTATTGTCATACTTGTAGTAGGAGAAAATTCTTGTCATGGAGATCTCTCAAGCAAATTAAAATCTTACCAAAACGTGAATGTTGTAGTAACTGCTAAGCTACGTGGTACAATACACGTTCATACACATCTATGAATGAAACCATGTAGATAAGATTTCTTTTATTTATAATTATGATTACGTAACCATTCTTGGTAAAAATAGAGAATTTAAAAATCACACACACTTATATAATTTGAGTGACTCTGAGTAAAGGTACTGGTTATAGATTAATGTTTGTTAAGAGGATTTGGTACCCTTTGAACAATTTTTTTTTTATCTACGTATTAAAAAATTATATTTTAGCATTTCATATCATGTTTCAATTCAAGAGAATGATACGAGACGAAGTTTTGCACATATTATTCATACAATTGTAAAAATTTAAATTTTTTAATGAAAATTTGGAAATTTTTAAAATTCTACTCCTGCTGTAATTATTAATTTTTTGACCTGAAATTTTATTGCAACATTCTTAAGGATGTTCTAAACAACTTAAAGGATCAATTTTACAATAACTTCATTAATTTTGGAGAAAAAAAATAAAATGTTGATAGGCATGCTAAAATTAAACGAAAAACATAATATCTCCTACATTTATATAAATTTAAAAAAAAAAAAGTATTCAGTTTACAGCAAAATGGATCCCTAATTTTGTTAGATGTTTTATATATATCACACAGAAAAAAAAAGGAAGCGATTGGTCAATAGTTGTGAAAGAAGTAGCATTTTGAATGCACTAATGCTTCGAAAAAACACAAACTGAGAAAAACCACTTTAAAGTTTTTAATCCTGAAAAATAATTATAATATGCCTATATAAACTTAAAATACCACTTAAAGACATAAGTTATATATTTTTTTAAATAATCCCTTTTCGTATCTTTCCAACTCATACATTTTTATAAATGATCAATTTTTAGAGAGTATTAATCTTAAATGCACAAAAAAAAATTCAAGAAAAATGTTTAAAAAAATTTTTTTTTCTATCATGACAGAAATTTTATTTTTTTTCTTGACATAATATTGAAGTATTATGTTTGTATGAAAAACACATATAAGGAATAAAAACTGAAATTATGAAATTACTAATATAAAATGTATTATTATTGCCTTAATACATTATTGTAATACCTCAGTGATATCCTGCTTTATATAACACACCTTTTTTATAGTTATTATTTCTCTTTTTGAAATAGCTTTTTTTTTTCTAAAAGGAGGGCGTAGTCGAATTGGCTAATTTGTTAATTTATATTTTTCAAATGAATTTTTATTCAACTTCTAACTTTCCGATATGCAAAAGTGATACATCAATCGAAAGATAATAAAGCAGGGAATAAGATTAAATATAAATTAAAAAATTATAGTTCAGTCATTTTAAGAATACCAAGTCCTCAATAAAAATGCGGAGATCAAAGATCAATTAGGAAATTTTTGTAATTTCATTATCAACAATATTATATCGCTAATCTCCAAAAAATAAAAGCTTCAGCTTTCTCCAAATATATTCAACAAGGCTTCAGTTGAATACGTAGGATAATGTGTGTTTGTAGAACATCACATGATTCATAAATCACAAGAGAACGCTCAAATTCGTGGGTTAGGTTCACTATATTGATATTCACTGTTTGATATATTTTAAATGTCTTTTTAAATCATTATATTAAGAAAGTGAACTATTATGTCATCCAAAAATACCTAATGACCTCTCTCACTAGTTTTGAAAATCAAATACCCCCCTCCCCCAATACGGTTCTTATGTGCTCTCACGGTTCATGAATACCATACATCATACTCCTTATTTCTTATTTTAATATATATGTATAATTTTAATCTTTTTATTTATGTACACCAGTGTTTCTCAAACTGTGGGGCGCGCCCCCTGGGGGGGGCACGATAACCCTTCAAGGGGGATGCGAGCATATCGAAAATAAAAGGTTAAAAAAAATTAATTTACTGGAATGAAAAAAAAACAAAATACTTTCTGATATAATAAAAAAATACAGATTTACATTGATATGATTTATATATATCATCTGGT